>JAUIMM010000482.1:1800000-2025000 GCA_031769625.1 Taudactylus pleione
GCTCCAATAGTACTAAAGGGCCAGACGCAGACTAGCTGTGGGATATGCTATGAAAGTAACCTAGAGCCTGGAACAAATACTGGCATCGTAGTCACTGGGAAAGCAAAGTTGAACAACAACTTCCTGTTGCTGGAGTCAGAATAAATACCCGTAGTTGGTCATTGGATCAGCTGATTGACCGCGGGGCTACTGTTGGGAGAGTCTAGTCAGGTGATATGGACCAACATGGCTGCGCCCATGCCCACCGCCACAGGAACCAGGAAGCACGCACGTAAGCCCTAGCAGACCCCGGGGAGAATACTCAGCCACCACTCACCTCCACTCCCAGCGAATGAACCCCCGAAGCCCAAGGACGCCGTCACGGAAGTGAGTAGCGGCCAATCCCAGGCCGCATCCTGACAAAAACTTATCTTATGGAAAATATATTTTAGCCCAGGACATTACGTCATAGTTAATGAGAGGTTCGGGAACTACTGAAAAATAGCACTGACCTTGCCACACAGTAATAGCCCTTACACATTATACCACGCAGTGATGCCCATTACAGATTATGTCACATAGTAGTAGAGCCCAATATAACAAATTATTCCACACAATAGTAGTGCCCCTTACATATTATGCCACACAGTAAATGCCCATTATAACATTCCACACAGTAATTCCCCTCACACATTATTCCTCCCTGCAACTCACCTCCCCGTGTCCCTAAAGAAACCTCTCGCCTCCCCCTGTGTGCCACCAGCAGCCAGCAGATGTGTATTTGGGGCCAGGCCGCCAGCTAATTACAGCTGGCACAGTGGCGCTGGCCCCAAACCAATCGGAGCTTCCGGACTGGCAGCCAATCAGGAGCCACCACTGCTGATTGGCTGCCAGTTCGCAAGCTCTGATTGCCTTGCGACCAGCGGCGCTGTCTCTCCATGTCTGCCTGCTGGTGCACCAGGTGTAATCAGCTGGCCGTCCAGCCCCAAATCCAGTGGTGTAACTACTGTGAGTGCAAGGGGTGTGGCTACTATGGTGCACAAGCTGCCTGTGTGGCCCGACGCTTCCCCTGCGCCTAATCGGGATGCAGTTAGGAAGCCCGACTGAAATCCCGGCAAGAGACTAATGATAGACGTCTAAATCCTGATGCCTAAAGGAGGGTTAGGGGGGCAGAGGGAAGGGTTAGGTAGTTTACTTACCTTCGTCAGGATCTTCTGCTGCCGGTCTTCCAATGTTGGTATTTCATCCACCGGGCTTAGGTCCGGCGGTATGGCATACCGATTCCCACCCAATCACGCCACTGTTTGCATGCATGTTAGTAAACAGTGAGGTCCTTTCTCAGGGTCATTGGGGCTATAGGTGAGGACAATGTAAACATATAAAGGCTGCAGGTGTACTTCACGGTCCAGTCTTCAGCCCGGGCAATTACGGGTATCCCAGCTAGTATGTGTGTGTGTGTATATATATATATATATAGCGTTTCCGCTAGACTGTTTCAGCAGGGCGCCGCGTCCTGCCCTATTTCTGAAGGCACCCTGCCCTCCAGCGCGGCGCCCTGCAGAAACAGCCTGCGGGTTATGTCCTCCACCCGCAGGCCGTAGTGTCCCGCGGGTGGGGAAAATGGCAGAACAGCAGTCACCGCCTGTGAATGGACGCCGCATGCATGCACAGTGACCGCGGCGCTTGGGGGCTGCCAGGCATGTCCGCAAGTGCCGGGCACGCCCCCAAATGTGACGAAAAGGGGACGCGTCATAAAGAGACGTCCCTTTTCATTGTCCCCACCCCCTTTTTGGGCACGCACGCAGATGTGCCCTAGCTCTAGGTCCGGCGCCCTGCTTGCCGCCGGACCTAGAGTGAACACTATATATATATATATATATGTGGATAGATAGATGGATAAATGCATACACCGTTGTGAATGTCAGCTTTTAAGGCTGTCTTTATTTACAACTGCAGTGGATTTGCTCTGATTGTTCAGAGCGTGAAAGAAGCCACTGGTAAAAATCCATTTTAACCAGGTTCATAATTCCACTTCTTTAGAGGTTGGGGTTAGGATACTTACCCTACTCCATCTGCCGGGATCAGGGGCATATTAAGGTCACCGGTCACCCGCGTCAGACTGCAGCCAGCCGCCAGAGAGGAGGGCTCCGGACGAGGAATGCACACAGGCCCCCTCCTCTTCGGCTGACCGGCGACCACAGCATCAGTAGACTCTGGGCATTAGCCTGTGCCCAGTCTACTGCGCATGCGCAGATTGCCGGGAAAATGGCGCGACCGCTATTTTTCTGGCAATTTCCTCACTGCACATGCTCAAAATGCGGGAAAAATGGCCGTGGCGGCCATTTTACTGCGTTTTGTGCAGGGGTGAGACACCCAACGCGGGACCTTGGAAAGGTATTAGATAATATGGGTGTGGACCCAGGGGCCCATGTGCACCGCACACCCAGCAGGGGGCACGCTAAACATTTGAATCGCCCCCTGTATATCTGTATAAAACATACATTAACAAATTAATTTGTAATTTAAAAAATAATAAGTTATTAGAAAAAAAGGGCAGGGGGATGGAGGGGATACAGGGGGCAATAGGTGATACAAGGCACAAGTCTGGTTGAACTACTGTTGTATAATGATGACATGGTTATATACTTACACAAACAGGCATCTTCTGGGACCATGTGATCTCCAACATGAATAGTGAATACCGACTGAAGACAACGTCTGCCCAGGGAGGATCAGTTTCTTCACAGGTTCTACGTTGCAGAGAAACCACCATATAGGTAAGGTGTATTTGGAACAGAATGGAGAGAAATGTTCCCAGAGTGACAAGAAATGGGTGGAGTGTCGTGATGACATGCCCCCATTTCCAGTGACCACGCCTATTTTTTTGGCGCGCTTTCGGCACGCATATGCTACATGTTCCTTTATTTTCATATTTGCACCACTAAAGTTAACATAAGTTATGGTGTTGGAACTGGGACCACCCATTATCAAATGGCTAGTTTCACCTATGACTATTACATAAAGTATATATGTATACAGAGCTCCTATTACATACAATAACAAGAGATATGGTAAGAACTTACCTTTGTTATCTCTGTTTCTATGAAGTCCATAGGGTCCACAGGGTTGACCTTGGGGTTATAGGTCGGGAACCAAATCCGGGCACCATGCAGGTAAAGCTTTCAGCTCCCTGGATGCACTGGGTCCACTCTCCCTATAACTCCGACCCCAAGCCAGAGGCACCTCAGTTTGTAAGTAGCCAAAGACAGGAGGAGGAAAGAAAGAGAGAGAAGACTGGAACACTCAAGAATCACACTCACAGAGAAGGAGACGGGAAACCGATGACCAGTAACACAGATCATATGAAGCCAGGTGCGTCAGGGCGGGTGCCCTGTGGACCCTATGGACTTCGTAGAAACAGAGATAACAAAGGTAAGTTCTTACCATATCTCTTGTTTTCTACTTCAGGGTCCACAGGGTTGACCTTGGGGATGTCCCAAAGCAGTCCTTATAAGGGTGGGGATGCTCCTGCGCTGAGAGGAGAATCTGTCGCCCAAAAGAGGCATCCTGAGAGGCATCACAAACGATGACAAGGGGTTAACAGGGACTCCTTCTATAGCCCCAGTGGAGCCAGCCCTCTTATCAATATGATTAAGTTTCCTTTGTACCAAAGGGGCCATTGCGAGACGGGCTGGCACAGATATCCACAGGGGGGAAGCAAGGAATGATATGATCACTAACTGCTCAGTACCCAGCCCCTGCGTTCAAACCAACCAATACTAGGGATCAGGGGTGGCACCTAACCGTGGGAACATCAGAGTTTTCATAATGGCAAGTGCAAGGCTTTTGAGGGAGTTCTGAGCTGAGACCTGGGTGGTGTGGAGGTTCCTAGCCTGAGAAGCATGACCCAGTCTCGGCACAAAGGAGTCGGGAGATCCTGCCAGCCTGCCAGGAATGGGGAAGCCGTTTCCCGAAGAAGCGTGGAACCACACAGCAGCCTTGCACAAGTGTGGTGTCCCCAGCCCAGGCGGGTAAGCCGGACCCAGTAGCTGTCCACCTTTCTAATACTAAAGGTACCTCTGCTATATGGACATGTGTCTGGGTTCCCCAAAGTTTAGATAATACTACTGGCATTTCTGTATATGTTTGTATAATAGTGTGTAGTTGCTGTTTTTAAATGTAGAAGTAGTGATATGTAAAATAAAGGTATCGTTATACCTTTGCTATTGTGTCGTTTCCTGTGCGATCTAAAGGGACTCATTAGGGACCTGGGGTACTGTGCGAGATTCTCAAGGTGGTATACGGCGAAAGGGCAAAAGTAACGCACGCAAAACCTGGGCTCCTCACAGCCTTCCCATGTGTAGGCCCCTGAGAAAGACATACAAAGCCATCCAGCCAACATCTGTTCATTGACCGGCCATCCTTTCTTGCGGAATCCAGAAATTCATAGACCACAACTAAGGAGTCTGAATTCCCTGAAGGAACTTGAACAGATCACATAAATCCGTAGAGGCCGGACCATAGTCACTGAGGCCACAACAGCCGAGAGGACTTGTAACTGAAATGTCAGTACCATAAGTTCCAGAATAACATGGAACTGAAAAACCACCTTAGGAAGAGACACAGGGCGAGTGCAACTCACAACCCTGACATGGTGAACTATCCAGAAGAGGGAGCCACATAAGAACACTCCCAATTCCGACACTCTCCTGGCGGATGCAAACGCCATGAGAGAGAGAGCCTAAGCCATAGACCATGTAATGGCTATCAAAGCTAGTGGTTCAAATGAAGGTCCCAGGAGAGCACGAAGAACCACTACCAAATCCCAAGGAGTCCCTAGGGGGGACAAAGGGAGGCAGAATCCAGAAAACACCCTGAAGGATGGTCTGGAAACCCAAAAGTGGAGCAATTCCACATCCGAACCATACTGACAGTGCAGAGATCCGCACTTTCAGGAAGGCCAGGCGGAGGGCGAGACCCAAGCCAGCTGGAAGGAATGCCAGAACTTCTGGAAATCCTAAACACCAGAGGACTGAAGCCACAGGTACGATACCATAAGAATTATGTACGCCACAGTCTGTGGTAGATCCCAACAAAAGCTGGCCTATGCGCTCTAAACATCTTGACGATGACAGAGCCAGAGAAGCCTTAGGACCACAGTAGGGACGTAGTCAAAGACAAACAATCCCAGTCCAGGGAAAGGCAAGAACCCTGAGACAACAGGTCCGGATATTGAGGTAGCCGGAACGGAGTGTCGATGAGAGACTCCGAAAATCCAAGTTCCAGTGGCGCCTGGGTCAATCTGGAGCCATCGGCAGGACAGTGGGCTTGATTCAGAGTTGGGAATAGAGTGAGATATATCTCTCAACTGTGAACCTGAACAAACCATATTACAATGCAAGGGCTGTAAATACATACATTTTTTTACATGTAGGGTAAATACTGGCTGCTTTTGCATGTAGCTCACAAATACTGCACAGCTTTATTATTACTCTACAATTTAGATGTCAGTTTGGAAACACTCCTCCAAAATCTAAATCTCTCTGCACATTTTAAATCTGCCCCACCTGCAGTGCAGCATGGTTTCACCAAGATGATCAGTTGAGAGAGATATCTCTCTCTATTCCCAAGTCTGAATCAGGCCCAGTGTCTCCATCTCGAATGAACTTCCGAAGACCTAGAGGAAGAAGGGAGACCAGAGGAAACAGGTACACAAAGTAGAATGTCCACTTCACTGACAACGCGTCACCGAAGGTTGCTTCAGTACCTCTAGTTCTGGGCTCTAACACCGGCAGTGTGTGATAGAGTCAGAAGGCCATAAGGACCACCTCTGGGAGGCCCCCTCTGCTCACTAGGAGTGGAAACCTCTCTTGGAGAAGAGACCAGTCCTCGGGATGCACGTTGTGACGGCTGAGGAAGTCCGCTCTCCAATGGAGAACTCCCGCAATGAACCCTGCAGAGATGGCCGGGAGGAGACCCTTGGACTATGTCAGAATGTGTGACATTCCTGTTATTGCTGCCCAACTACACGTGTCTCCTAGATGTAAGCCACTGTTGTGACAGCGTCGGACTGAGCCTTTACAGGATTACCGTGAAGTATGTGTTAGGCCAGAGCGAGGGCCCAAGACAGCTTAAAGTTCCAATAAGTTGATTGGCAGGGCGGAATCGACAGACGTCCAACTGCCCAGAAAGGAGTGCGGACCGGTCACTGCGCCCCAGAGACTGGCGTCCGTTGTAAGGATTACCCTAGACGAGATAGCCATAGCCTCCTAGATAGAGACAGACGCACCTTCGGAGAGAGCATCCTCGTCTGAACAGTGATCCGAAGGAGAAACCTGTTCCATGTGGAGAGGATCAGTTTTTGCAAAGGCCTAGAATGGACCTGAGCACATTCCACCCTTCCGAAGGTAGACACCCTGGATTCCAGAGTGTAATTACACTTGTCGCCTGCGAAGACATCCGCGCACTCATAGTGGAAGAGTGGAAATCTTGTTTGACGTCAGAAGGATTCTCCAATTCTGAGAATCCAGCAGTGCTCCCATATGAATCATACCCTATGAGGGATTCAGGTAGGACTTTTTCCCAGTTGATTAACCATTTGTGCTTGTGAAGCAATGGTTAACTTGAAATTACTTTAAAGTACCTTGGTGATCCTGCTAAGAGCAGGAGGCCGTCCAGATACTGGAGCAGTTGGATACACTGAACAGGTGTGCTGTAATAAAAGCCAAGAATCTGGTAAACCCCGGTGGGGCTGTGGACAGTCCAAAAGGCAGAGCCCGAAAATCGAAATTGTTACTGTGGCACAGCAAACCTGAGCTAACGCTTAAGAGAGGGGGTTCTATAGGTACCTGTAGGTACGCGTCCTGAATATTCAGCAATACCATAAAGTCCCCAGGTTCCAAAGCTCGGATGATGGAGCGTAGGGGCCCCCTCCTGAGCCTAGGCACCGTTAGGAACTGGTTCAGAAACTTGAGATAGAGGATAGGCCAATGAGGACCATTCGGCCTCTGCACCAGAAAGAAAGTAGAATAACCAGTCCCATACTGAGATAGTGGGGCTGGCATAATTACCCCTGCTTACTACAAGGACTGTATAGCTTTCTGGATTTGTAAGGCCTTGTCTGAAGAAGGGCCTGAATAGCAAAACATGTGGGGAGGCCTTCTGAGCAATGAAAGGGCATACCCGTGAGAGACTTCAACTCTTACCCAAGCCTCCGCGGTGACTTGACACCAGCCCTGGGCTAACTGAAAAAGTCGGTATCTCACTCTGGGATCCCCCAGATGAAGACCTGTCCCGTCAGGCCGAAGGTTTTAGAAGCAGGGCGTCTGGAAGTCCAGGCCTGCTCTGTACCAGGTATGGCGACCCTCATGGAGGCCGACAGCCTAGGAAAAAACTGGCCTTTAGGCTGTCCCACAGGACAGAAAGACTTAACAGATTTAGGGCCTGATTCAGAGCCGGTCGCTATTTGCGCTCGCTCGTCCAGAAAATAAGGGTGGCTATTCAAATGAACCGTTCGCTGTTTGCGGTCTGTTCACGCCTCTAGGTCTGAACGAGCGAACAAAACTTTCGGTCGTTTTTTGGGAAACTACGCGCCCTGGCCGCTCGCATCCTACGTCATGTCCGCTATTTATTAGATTAATCAAGTACATCGACCAGGGTATGAACTGCTCGCTATCCTTGTGGTTGGTTTTTGCTACCACAATTTTGCGAGCAGTTCTGGCTATTAAATAACCCAGTGACGTGGTCAATGACGCTGCTGCTTTAATTATGCACTCCCATAAAACGCCCGTTTTGGCCTTTAAGCACGCCTGCGTTCTGATTTCCACTCCCCGTTTTCAAGCACCTTCCCCTGTTACCACCCACATACGCCTCATTCTGTCACTCAAATTATCAGGCATTCGCTATTTTGCGAGCACATGAATTTCGACCGCAATGACTGGTTCGCGCATGCGTATAACGATCCGTACGCATGCGCAGTTGGCCAAACATCGCTCGGAGCGAACGAGCTGCCGCTTACGAGTGGCTCTGAATCAGGCCCTTAGTCCGAGGCCTTGTAGTGGGAGTAGCTGAAGGCGGAAATTTTGCCGTTAGTGATACTGCCAACGTTGCTGCAATCTTGTCAAGTTCAGGACCAAACAAGATCTCCCCAATAAAGGGTATCCATTTTAAGGCCTATCTTGGAATTCACCTTTGCCTACCATGAATGCAGCCATGGGGTATGGCGGCAGATACAGTCGCAGCCGAAACCCTGAAGGTTAGGAGACTGCCATTCAATGTAGTTACTCCAACATATGAATTTTTATGTGAGCAACAAAAAACATTTGATCCCCAGACGTTTTTGAGGGAAAAAGCTCTACAAATGCATCAGCCCAGCGCTTAATAGCATTAGCCAACCATGCGATAGCCATGGCTGGACGGGCAACCGCCCCTTTTTAGGCAAAGTCACCACCTACGGATCCGTAGACTCTTAATCAGACGAGTAACATGAAAATCCACCCCAGGAGGTGATTCCTATTACTTGTAACGACCCTCAGGGAATGGGAAACATGAGGCCAAGCGCTGTCGTGATACTGTACCTCTCATCTGGCGATAGCCAGACTCCCGCCATGTGATCCACCCGCTGGTCAAAGAAGGGGAACACAGCCGAAGACACTTTAACGCTTAAACTGAGGGTGAATTGATTTAGGTGCAGGTTCGATATCCTCTTAACAAGGATGGACTTGACCGCCAGCACCAAAGCAGGGATAATAATACTTGAATTAGGCACCCCCTTGTGTGAGAGGGAAAGCAGTCCTGATACATCATCCAGTTCATACTTGGCTGACGACCTGTGTTAGACAGCAGTGCAGACCGGGAAGTAACCACTGGGCGTTTGTAACGCCACTTTGTGTTTTGTAGAAATGACATCCACCCATGTGGTAATCCCTGCCAGGGAAATGACAGACTGTTGTGGTACCTGAGGGAATTGCATGTACTGTGAAAAACCCTGGTATGGAGCGATAGTCTGTGTCACAGGGGTAAACCGAAAGAACTGCGAGATACCCTGAGAGGGAAGGGTAGCATGTTGAAGTAACCCCAAGAAGGTTACAACTCAATGGAGGCCAGGGTCCTGAGAAAACAAACCGCCCAAGGGGGTCTTGTAAGGGGACCCGTCACCTGATGGCGCCATATACATAACCCTTTCTGAGTTAAGTCCTCCGGACTCACACCTGCAGCACATGACTTGCAGGATAGCAAAAAATGGGTGCAGTATCACGCTCTATTTCCTAGTTAGACATATCTGACTAACAACCATTGTGGAAATATTAAGCAGCGCTATACTGGTCCTGACTGACGCTAAGATTAGCCGCAGGGACCCATTATCAGCGTATGCAACACACAGTTCCATCTAATATATGGCAACGTGCAGCACGCAACAGTATGTGACAAACCTCACAAATATTGACAAGTATATATATGTGAGGTCTCAGAACCGCCAGAGTACACCTGTATTAGGGCAGGTTGTAAAGATAAGGGATAGAGATATACTGATAGGTGAGAGAAAAAAGCACAGACAGCACTAGCACAAGTCACATACAATGCAGAATATATATACATAAACATGACATATAATATACTGCAAATGTCACTATATTCCACTGCCCAGATTCAGTGTCTGGGAAGGCTATAGCACTGTGTACACTGACCCAATAGGCGAGGTACGCAAGGGGACTGGACCAACTGTCATCCTAGGAGATCTGCGCTGCACCACAGTAGTAAAATGGCTGCCGGAGACCTCAGAGGAAGTGTGGCCCATGGAGGAAGCAGCTCAGCGACGCCAGACTATAGTATTGAAAGGCATGCTGAGCTGAGGGGAGGAGCCGCTAGACAGGGAAGGCTCTCTCCCCTGGCTAGCAATTAACCCCAGGGACGCCGGTTCCCTGCAAGTCATTACTCCCTGGTGGTCTAGTAGTCACGTGGGGTATGCCTCCGTGGAGGGGGAGCCCACCGCCGCTGCTAGCGCCTCCCCAGAGACTAGTGGCAGACTGCATCATACCCGCGGGCTACGCAGATTTGCACCCCGCAGCTTACCTGTCCCCGGTTATCTGGCAGCAGTCGGGGGAGTCCCCAGAGCCTGGCTAGTACAGACTCTGGGGTCCCGCCGCGAACCCCAGATCTGTACTGGCATCGCGGCACCAGCAGGGTGTAGGAGCGGCAGCTTGGACGTCCGATGGACAGTCCGTCACTGCCGCTCTGAAGAGTTCTAAAAATAAAGTAAAATTAAAACTCCTAAAATAAAATTAAGCTTAGGGGCTGCTAATCAGCCCCCCCTGCGCTAACGGTGACCGACTCCGGCCGGGCACCCACTCAAACTGAGGTGCCTCTGGCTTGGGGGTGGAGTTATAGGGAGAGTGGACCCAGGGCCTGATTCAGAGCCGGACCCTCAGAACGAGCGCCCGCTCTGAATAAGGGCGTTTTTTTTGTTGTTTTTTTTGTGAGGCCCCTTGGACGCTCGCATAGCTGTGGGTTACCACCCGCAGCTTATGCGAGCGTCCATGATGATGATGGTCGCGATGGTCAAGACCATCACGACCATCGGGCTTGCGACGAGACCCTTGTGGTAGGGTCTCGTCTGCCGCAAGCCCAGGAGTGCTTTTGGCTCTATCAGAGCCAAAAGCACTCCCACTGACATCACTAGGAATGCCTCCGTCTGGGCAGCAACGCCCCCGGCACGCCCACCAAATGGGGCGTGCTGTCACTCACCATCGACAGCACGCCCCCTTTGGTGCGAGACCCATAACGACGGCTTGGCCATCGTTATTCGGGTCTCGCGCATGCGCACAACGGAGCAGCCTCCGTCGTGCGCATGCGCACTTGCCAAACACCGACCCGCTTGCGAGCGCTCACGAACGGGTCTGAATCAGGCCCCCAGTGCATCCTGGGAGCTGAAAGCTTTAACTGCGTGGTGCCCGGATTTGGTTCCCAACCTATAACCCCAAGGTCAACCCTGTGGACCCTGAAGTAGAAATATGTGTATACAGAGCTCCTATTACATATAATATATGTCTATGCAGAGCTCCTATTACATACAGTATATGTGTATACAGAGCTCCTATTACATACGGTATATATGTATACAGAGCTCCTATTACATACAGTATATGTGTATACAGAGCTCCTATTACATACAATATATGTGTATACAGAGCTCCTATTACATACAATATATATATGTATACAGAGCTCCTATTACATACAGTATATGTGTATACAGAGCTCCTATTACATACAGTATATGTGTATACAGAGCTCCTATTACATACAGTATATGTGTATACAGAGCTCCTATTACATACAGTATATGTGTATACAGAGCTCCTATTACATATAATATATGTCTATGCAGAGCTCCTATTACATACAGTATATGTGTATACAGAGCTCCTATTACATACGGTATATATGTATACAGAGCTCCTATTACATACAGTATATGTGTATACAGAGCTCCTATTACATACAATATATGTGTATACAGAGCTACTATTACATACAGTATATGTGTATACAGAGCTCCTATTACATACAGTATATATGTATACAGAGCTCCTATTACATACAGTATAAGTGTATACAGAGCTCCTATTACATACAGTATATGTGTATACAGAGCTCCTATTACATACAGTATATGTGTATACAGAGCTCCTATTACATACAGTATATATGTGTATGCAGAGCCCCTATTACATACAGTATAGGTGTATACAGAGCTCCTATTACATACAGTATATATGTGTATACAGAGCTCCTATTACATACAGTATATATGTGTATACAGAGCCCCTATTACATACAGTATATGTGTATACAGAGCTCCTATTACATACAGTATATGTGTATACAGAGCTCCTATTAAATACAGTATATATGTTGTTGATATTAAAATGAACCTCTATATACCCCTGCCTGTACCTTCTAAAATCCTTCCTATAAACCCCTAAGGATGATGCTAATTTGCGTACGCAGTCATACAATAAATAGAGACTCCAGACTCAGAACATGTGGTTCCGAAGCACAAAGTATTATTCAAGTAAAAGTACAGTCAGTTACACGCTATGATCTGTGTACAATTTAGCGCAAAGGAATTATACAGACCCAAGTACAGTATACATACGCAGCGCCTCTGGACCAGATCCCGGCATTCAGAAAGAAAACCTCCGTCAATCAGCATTGAGCAAGACGACTAAAGACCCAGTGTTTGAGCACACATGTTTATACCCCCCCAGAATAGACAGGACAATAGAGAAGTTTCTTGCTTATGCCATTGGTTCCCAGGGGAGAAGCATATGTTACAGTGCATTTAACAGGCTGGTTCAAATAGACTCACCCAGCCTCTAACAACTGAGGGTCTTTTCCCTCCCGCCTCCCCATGCTGCATCCTAACAGTTGTTCATAAAATATACATGTTGTTGCTTGTACTTTCTGCGGTCCATAAGTTGAGAATGCATGATGCAATCTCCACACCGATAGTACCGGAATTCTGTTGAAAGAGTACGCATCAGTTCGAAACCAAACACGGCTGTCTTAACATGTATAAAACCTTAGTTATCAAATATCTTTATTTCTCAGCATTTAAACTAACTGAACCAACTTAAATCATATACTTTAAAGCTTATTAAACCTTATGTGTGAATATGTAATGTGTGAGTATTCGGGGTTTGATATAAAGACGTATTAATGTGTGTATGAGGAAGAGTGCACTTAACTCTCACTAAGTGAACATCTTAGCAGTGTGACATGCTGAGCCAGATAGTTCCACATGCCCACTCTGTCAGCAGTCCCCCCCACCTGTCCCAGGCTTAAAAAGAAAAAAACTCTTTATTCTCCCAGTCTCTTGTGTGAAATGCAAATAGCCCAGCTACAAGAGACAGACCTAAGATGACACTCTAGTCTTTGAAGTCATGTCATTGCAGGAAGCTTGCTAATGTAGGTGTGTATTCGAGCCAGACCACCTGTAGTGAGGGCAGACACTGTCCAGGAAGCTTATCTACACAAGCTAGTTGTCACGTAGCCATTTCTGAAATATATCCTTTATAATACGTAAAGTCATGAAATAGGCTTCTGGTGAATTGCCGTAACTTATGGCGATGGTCACAGATGCATTCGCATGATGCTAATAGTATTATCGCCACATGTACTAAAGTGTGAGTTTATCTAAAATGGCGCTTAGGCGGCCATTTTGCAAAATGGCGTCTTGCGGCCAGTCGCAAGATGGTGTCGCTGAGATTCAATTTTAAACTGATCTTGTCTCCGCCAATAATCTAGTTTCTAGTTTCGACCTGATCTTAAAATTTAATTTAGGCTTACATTTAAATATTATTTAGTGTTATTATGGGATGGCACAAAGTGGTTCTTAATCCATCAATAATGTGTCTCTGAGTGGGGACATAAAACTACTATTATACGCACACCGCGGATCTTGGAAGATCATGTGAAAGGTGTGGGGATGCACTAGTTTTATAAAAGCAGTCTTGAAGGGGAATTTAGACTTTACATTATCTGAGGTGTTTTATAAATAACATTTCAATAATACATTCTATGCATTTCTAAATCTAATACATTAAATGATGGTATTTCCTAGCTCAGGGTTGTAATGCAGTTCTGTATTTACCTCGGTATTCATACTGGCCACCATCATAATTCAATTCTTTCGTTTTACTCTATTTTTACATTTTCCACACTTCAACACAATAGGAACACACCGGACGCATATGCCAATTATTATGATGACAATTAGTATAAGGATCAAGAATTTGCCTATGCTGGTGATCACTTCCTGGACCCATTGCCCTAGACCCGAGAACCATTTCACTGGGTTCAGCCATGACACCCATCCTTCTATCTTCTCCCCTACTTCAGCCACTGAAGCGTTATGGTTCTTGCGAAATTCCCACTTTAGCTGCAGAATTTCATCCATCTTCCGGTCTATCACCTCCTTAGGGTCGCTGGTATCATTGGTGACATAGGTGCAACATTTTACTCCAAATTGGGTGGCTAACGTTACGCAATACCCTCCAGTAACAGCAGTTAAATAATTCAACACTAGCCTGTGTTGCACCTGTTCTTTCTTGTACGCTTGCAATTCTCTCCCTGTGTACCTGAATGTGTCATCGTACATCTTGGTGATATTATCTATCAATTTAGCAAGTTCCTGAATATATCTAAAATTTAAGGTACCCCGAGCAATTCTGGTGGGATCCAGTGCGACTAAAACTTGAAAAGTTGTCTCACTAATTAACTGAGTGGCTTTATGCACGTCCCCAGGTATCATATTTCTCTTGCCCTGTGTTCATATTGTGTGTGAACACAGGTGTGTTTTTATGTATACCAAGCATTTCAACATGTGTGAGGGTCATAACTTCTGGAAGTATTCTTCCCAAATAACATAACAGTTACAATACTAAAATTGGTCAGCCACTCCCCTGATTGGCATTGCACTCCTCCTCCTGACTACACTCCATCAGCTCTGCCATCAGCTCACATTTCCTTTATCGGTCCCCCATCACAGAAACTGGGTATCCCCAAACAGATCATCACGACAGAGACTTCTGGAAGAAAGAACTAGGATGACCACAGCAGACCACTCCATTGCTGGAAGCACTGATCTACACATTTGTTTAGCTCAGATATCTCACCGTCACCTTTTTAATCCTTCCGGCACAAGCTCGCAATTGACAGGTCCACGTTATCGGCCTTGTCTCCGCCTTGTATCTCCACCGGTTGGTTAACCTCCCTATAGTGAGTGGAATGGACCCACGTACCTTCCTCGGCCACCCTTTGTGGATGTTGTATCGTCAGATACGGACCTTTTCGCCGATCAGTCAAACAACCTGAGCTAAAAAAAATTTGGATCATAACAAATTCTCCAGATTTGACATCATGACAGTTTGCATTAAATATGTTAGTTAATAACACTTTCAATTTCTGTTATTCGCATTCATCTTCGTGAGACCCTGCACAGTAACCTCATTATCATATTTTCACATGAGGCTGCCTGTTTGAACAGTATCTCAAAGGGGGGCAAATAATGGAAAAGACAGTCTGGGATAATCTTAGTGTTGTTACCCATCACCTTACACATGTTCTTGGAAACGTCACCTGTAAAATAAGTCCCCCTATCATTTTTAATAATTCTAGGGATATAGTATCTGCATACAGGTTCCTGCAATTAAATTTTGTTATTAATAGCTACTGCTCTAAATAATGCCTGTGCCACTGGGTTGGATAGTATTCCGAGTAGTCGACCTTAGCCTGGCATGGCTGCCGTTTATCCTCAGCAACCTTGTGTCCTATGAGTGGGAGATAAAGCACAACAGTTTATTATCATTTAAACATGACCTAAAATACAACAATAAATCGTCCACATTTTACATTAGAACAGATCCATTGATAGGTTGAAAAGATTGTAAACAGTCATATAAGGCCTGGGAGAAGATACTGGGGTTACCTATGAACCCATGGGAAACCCGTGTTCATGTGTGGTGTTCTTTACTTTGCAGTACTTACTTATGTGTCCCGCTTGGTTGCAGTTAAAACATGTTTTTGAGCGGGGTGGATGAAAAGATTGTTGTGGGATTTGAGCAAGAGGGAAAGGTGGTGGGTATGGGTAAGGATGTGAAGGATAAGGGTATTGTGGGAGGTATGAAGTTTGTGGGTAGTATGAGACCTGTGGTTGTGTACGATATGTGGGGTAAGGATGTGTTTGCTGTGGTGTGGGATTGGTGAGGACGTGTAATTGTTCAGGTGCAGGTGTGTGTGTGGGTGCAGGTGTGTAGGTTGGCTGTGATGTTATTGTCATTCCTTCCAGAGCTTGGATACTGACAGCCATTAGTTTTTCGCTCTGGGTCTCTCTCTTCTTTGTGATATTTTTATCATGTTCTATGGCAGACTCTATGAGGTTATCTATTGTGATTCCCCTCCAGCCAGGTTGTGAGGTCTGAACCTGAGTCTTTAAGTCGTCTTTCAGACCGTCCATGAGTACCGTGACTATCATTCCCCTGTGGTGAGTGCTATCTTTAATATCTTCTATCCCAGTGTACTGGGTGATAGCCTGCAGAGCCCGGTCGTAATAGTCTTCTGCAGTTTCACTCTCCTTTTGCTTGATTGTGAAAATTTTGTTCCAGTTAACTACTACTGGAAAATATATACCCAATTGAGTTACAATGCGGGAAATGTTACCTTGGTTTACTTGGTCTGTTAAGGGAAAGTCACCATCCAATACACAATCCGTGATAAATTTTGTCACGTCGGTATTGCGTGGCAGACAGGCCCTTAACACCACACGCCAATCTTTATTAATTGTCTCATGTGAACTACCCAAATTTCTCAAAAATCTTTGACATTTGGCTAGTTCCTTTTTGGGATCGGGGAAATCATTTATGATGGAATTTAGTTCTGCTCTTGTCCAGGGACAATGCATTACTACTTCCCTCGTGGGCACTACACCGTTCGCATCTGCATTTCCATTCGGAACAGTTATCATCTGAATGGGATGCAGACCGGTAGCGTTGCTACTTCTGACCTGGTTACCTAGCTGGGGGTTTAATCTGCTGCTGCTATGTATGGTATTAACAACTTCCTCTACGGGTGCAGAGTGTGTTAACACTTCCCTTGCTGTTACCGATGGAGATGGTGGCACCAGTCGTGATTGTGGTGATGCAGCATCTATCATTTGCACAGCATGGGAAATGGCAGACATTACAATAGGCTCATCATCCACATCATAAACATTTATGGTGGCTTAAGAGAGGGTACAAATTGCTTGTTACATTTTTATGGGTATTTTTGGTAACTGTACTTGCACCTCCATCCACATAAGGTGGGGGAGGTGAGCGTAAAGTGCTGGCAATACTCTCCACAATGCTACCTTGTTGCACGTGCGCACCATTTTGCGGCTCGCCCGTATTGCAATTTAGCATCGTGAATGTATTTTCTGGCAATGCGCTCGCGACGCTAGTTTGCGTCGCTTGCACATTTTTAAGCCACGCATCCCCTTCATGCTGCCACAATTTTAAACATTCAGAATATTTGACCTTTTTCTCTCGGGAGCGCATGAAACTGATGTGATCCCGGACATTATCTAATACATCCTTTTCAAAACTACCAATTCTGGGAAACGGTCTAACACTCTTCATTGACATTTTAAACCATACATCACAATACCTTATTGCATAAGTACCGTACTTAGTATGCATAATACGACGGGCCGATCCGATCGGCGCCTCCATTAGCAGCACATCATTGTCTAACATCTCTACTGTTTGCGCGGCTCCCATTCTGAGACAAAATCCTACACTTTTCAATAAAGATTTAAACTGGTGAAAGAAAATCAAGATACTTTCACTTACCTGTGGACGATTTAAGTCAGCGGCGCCCACACACCTGGATAAGATTTGAAAAAGGCAACTTCCACACCCGGATAACATTTAGTAAGGCAACTTCCACACCTATGGGAGTCTATATGTCGGCCGCTCCCAGGCACCTCTCTACAACAAAGACAACATGTACACCTGCTACTGTGTATAGAACAGTAAAGCTACTTACCGTGTGGCTAGACTAACCCTTGCACCTAGCCCTTAAGGATCATACGATACCCTTAACTTTGTCCAACAAATATTCACTGTTACACACTTTTTCCTGCGCAGAACTATACACGTTAACCCAGATATTGAAAACAATTGAAAAAGGTAAACCTCGACGGCTTTGTTTAAACACGTGGCAGCAGAACCGGAAGTACGTATACACTATTGTGCGACCAGCCGCATACACAATAATGCGACTACCACACAACTGTATAATGACTTTTTAAGTGCGTCTTTGCTGTGCGCAAAGCTGCGACTCAACCGCGTATTCAATACTGCGGCACCCCTTTTAAACGTTAGGTTCTATCAACAAAGGAAAACAAACTTTTTCCTTTCTTGTCCCTGGATTCTAGTCAGCTTCCTTTGCTTACACGAAAACGGATAGCGATTTTTCAGCACAAAGCGGTTGCAGGAAAACCCTGCATGTGGCCACTCCACCCTTTGCTGAGATATCGATAGCCGTATGTGCCGTGTGAGTAGGTAAGTGACTTCACTCGACGAGCCCCCATCTGTTGATATTAAAATGAACCTCTATATACCCCTGCCTGTACCTTTTAAAATCCTTCCTATAAACCTCTAAGGATGACGCTAATTTGCGTACGCAGTCATACAATAAATAGAGACTCCAGACTCAGAACATGTGGTTCCGAAGCACAAAGTATTATTCAAGTAAAAGTACAGTCAGTTACACTCTATGATCTGTGTACAATTTAGCGCAAAGGAATTATACAGACCCAAGTACAGTATACATACGCAGCGCCTCTGGACCAGATCCCGGCATTCAGAAAGAAAACCTCCGTCAATCAGCATTCAGCAAGAAGACTAAAGACCCAGTGTTTGAGCACACATGTTTATACCCCCCCAGAATAGACAGGACAATAGAGAAGTTTCTTGCTTATGCCATTGGTTCCCAGGGGAGAAGCATATGTTACAGTGCATTTAACAGGCTGGTTCAAATAGACTCGCCCAGCCTCTAACAACTGAGGGTCTTTTCCCTCCCACCTCCCCATGCTGCATCCTAACAGTTGTTCATAAAATATACATGTTGTTGCTTGTACTTTCTGCGGTCCATAAGTTCAGAATGCATGATGCGATCTCCACACCGATAGTACCGGAATTCTGTTGAAAGAGTACGCATCAGTTCGAAACCAAACACGGCTGTCTTAACATGTATAAAACCTTAGTTATCAAATATCTTTATTTCTCAGCTTTTAAACTAACTGAACCAACTTAAATTATATACTTTAAAGCTTATTAAACCTTATGTGTGAATATGTAATGTGTGAGTATTCGGGGTTTGATATAAAGACGTATTAATGTGTGTATGAGGAAGAGTGCACTTAACTCTCACTAAGTGAACATCTTAGCAGTGTGACATTCTGAGCCAGATAGTTCCACATGCCCACTCTGTCAGCAGTCCCCCCCACCTGTCCCAGGCTTAAAAAGAAAAAAACTCTTTATTCTCCCAGTCTCTTGTGTGAAATGCAAATAGCCCAGCTACAAGAGACAGACCTAAGATGACACTCTAGTCTTTGAAGTAGGGATGTGCAGGCTCGGTTCTACTCGGTTCCGTTCGGTTCTTTTTACCGAATCTTATTGGCTATCCAAAACTCGTGACAGCTGAAACCCAATAAGATCCGGTAAAAAGAACCGAACGGAACCGAGTAGAACCGAGCCTGCACATCCCTACTTTGAAGTCATGTCATTGCAGGAAGCTTGCTAATGCAGGTGTGTATTCGAGCCAGACCATCTGTAGTGAGGGCAGACACTGTCCAGGAAGCTTATCTACACAATCTAGTTGTCACATAGCCATTTCTGAAATATATCCTTTATAATACGTAAAGTCATGAAATAGGCTTCTGGTGAATTGCCGTAACTTATGGCGATGGTCACAGATGCATTCGCATGATGCTAATAGTATTATCGCCACATGTACTAAAGTGTGAGTTTATCTAAAATGGCGCTTAGGCGGCCATTTCGCAAAATGGCGTCTTGCGGCCAGTCGCAAGATGGTGTCGCTGAGATTCAATTTTAAACTGATCTTGTCTCAGCCAATAATCTAGTTTCGACAATGTGTATACAGAGCTCCTATTGCATCCAGTATATGTGTATACAGAGCTCCTATTACATACAGTATATATGTGTATACAGAGCCCCTATTACATACAGTATATGTGTATACAGAGCTCCTATTACATCCAGTATATGTGTATACAGAGCTCCTATTACATACGGTATATGTGTATACAGAGCTCCTATTACATACAGTATATGTGTATACAGAGCTCCTATTACATCCAGTATATGTGTATACAGAGCTCCTATTACATACGGTATATGTGTATACAGAGCTCCTATTACATACAGTATATGTGTATACAGAGCTCCTATTACGTCTATACAGAGCTCCTATTACATACAGTATATGTGTATACAGAGCCCCTATTACATACAGTATATGTGTATACAGAGCTCCTATTACATACAGTATATGTGTATACAGAGCTCCTATTACATACAGTATATATGTGTATACAGAACCCCTATTACATACAGTATATGTGTATACAGAGCTCCTATTACATACAGTATATGTGTACACAGAGCTCCTTTTACATACAGTATATGTGTATACAGAGCCCCTATTACATACAGTATATGTGTATACAGAGCTCCTATTACATACAGTATATGTGTATACAGAGCTCCTATTACATACAGTATATGTGTATACAGAGCTCCTATTACATACAGTATATGTGTATACAGAGCTCCTATTACATACAGTATATGTGTATACAGAGCCCCTATTACATACAGTATATGTGTATACAGAGCTCCTATTACATACAGTATGTGTATACAGAGCTCCTATTACATACAGTATATATGTGTATACAGAGCTCCTATTACATACAGTATATGTGTATACAGAGCTCCTATTACATACAGTATATATGTGTATACAGAGCTCCTATTATATACAGTATATGTGTATACAGAGCTCCTATTACATACAGTATATGTGTATACAGAGCCCCTATTACATACAGTATATATGTGTATACAGAGCTCCTATTACATACAGTATGTGTATACAGAGCTCCTATTACATACAATATATATGTGTATACAGAGCTCCTATTACATACAGTATGTGTATACAGAGCTCCTATTACATACAGTATATGTGTATACAGAGCCCCTATTACATACAGTATATGTGTATACAGAGCTCCTATTACATACAGTATGTGTATACAGAGCTCCTATTACATACAGTATATATGTGTATACAGAGCTCCTATTACATACAGTATATATGTGTATACAGAGCTCCTATTACATACAGTATATGTGTATACAGAGCTCCTATTACATACAGTATATGTGTATACAGAGCTCCTATTACATACAGTATATGTGTATACAGAGCTCCTATTACATACAGTATATGTGTATACAGAGCTCCTATTACATACAGTATATATGTGTATACAGAGCTCCTATTACATACAGTATATATGTGTATACAGAGCTCCTATTACATACAGTATATGTGTATACAGAGAACCACATTCTGTCTCTGTGGCTTTTGAGTTCTGTCCTGATGAAGGTTATATTCCGTAACCAAAATATCGACTTATGACACCAGAATGTATTGTGAGCAATAAATGCATTATATTATATTATCCAATGGCGGGGTGCCCATCAACTGAGAAGCGAGGACCATCCAAGCGCTCCAGCATAGATATGATTATAGATTGATGGCACTCACCAACAGATGCAGCTTATACCTTTTATTCCTCCATAGCAGGCTTACAGTAATGCAACGTTTCCGTCCCAACATAGACCTTGTACAAGCAGCCCAGCATGTCAGCATCAATACATTATCAAGTGTACAATTTAGGCAAAGGTCCCAATCACAGGATCCTCCCACCTTCTCCAGCTTATATCTCACCACTTCAACACATGTGCCGCTATCAGCGCGCCGTGCACTCCAGCGCTGGAACGCTTACACAGGAAGTGACATCACTTCCCCATCTAATACAGCGCTATGCACAGCTCCAATACAGGTCCTCATATACACCCCCCGCATACACCGCGCTGCCGGCAGTCTGTCATTCATGTGATCACAGCCACTGCTACCAGACTGAGCAGCTTTTATAGCCTCAACTGAAAGCTGTTTTGTTTCAAAATGTTGCCTTGTGCCATCATGGCAGCTTTCAGTTGAGGCTATAAAAGGCCTAGTTGGGTGCGGCTCACAGCCAGCCCCTGTATAGATGTGTCCCTCTGTATCTGGGAGGTGAGTACATTATCTGCAATGTAATGGTGTGCTGGGCATCTATGCTAGTGTAGGGACCTGCAGAAAAAAGGGGTCCCTTGCTGCTGGGCTGCAAGCTTAAATGCTATGATCCAATCATGAGAAAATCCCCTTGGTTTTATTTGCTGCACACACACAGATTTGCAGTATATTATTGTTAGCGCCGATAGCAAAAGATTTTGTATACATTTATGGCATTAATATTGCCACGCTGCTGGTACCATGTATAATATGGGTAAAACCGAGCGCGGGCATATTGATTTTCTCTCTCTCTCTCTCTGTATATACTGTATAAGAGATACTTTTATATAATATGTGGATACAGAGATCCTTTTTTTAAAAAGTGATGTTGCAGAAAAGTTCCTGGCTGCCTGATAATATCGGCCTGTATCAGAGATTACGCTATTCCGATGTTTACAGAGTTAAGCGATTACCAGTAAACCGCGATTGTGTCTAATTAGCAATGTACATGCGTCAAGGACTATTACCATAGTAGCCGCAGCGACTATTTGCCGTGTGATTGACATCCAGGGAGTGTTTGGGGGAGGTAACAGGTTGGGTATGATATCCCGGCTGTCCGGATGCCGCTGGTCAGAATACCGACATCCAGAATCCCGACACCCATTGTAGCTAACGGTGAGTACTTTTCTATCCCCAACCCTAACCCACCCTCCCCGGTGCCTATCCCTAACCTCAGCCCCTAGTGCCTAAACCTAACCTCTCTGCATCCAAAACCTAACACCCTCCCCGGTGCCTAACGCTAACCTCCCCCCTAGTGCCTAAACCTAACCTCCCTGCACCCTAACACCCGCTCTCTGGTGCCTAAACCTAACCTTCCCCCTAGTGCCTAAACCTAACTTCCCCCCCTAGTGCCTATACCTAACCTCCCTACACCCTAATCCTAACACCCGCTCCCCGGGGCCTAAACCTAACCTCCCCCCTAGTGCCTAAACCTAACCTCCTCCTCCCCTGTGCCTAAACCTAACCTCCGCGTTTTTCTAACCACCGCTGTAGAATGGTGGCATGTATACTTTAATGAAATGCAATATGCCATCTGTGTGCTCATAACCCTCGGCCCATAGCATGTACTATGATACACTACTATTTGTCACTATACACAACCTATGAAAGAATACAGGAGAGAAAGGCCCCCGGTTGGACTTACAAGAGCTACAGCCATAACATGTAGTATAAGAGGCAGAACGGAGCTGCTGAACACGCCTGGTGGCAGCAGCTTCTCTCACCTAGTCTACTACTGTGTGCGTGTATCTGAGCACTTACTCAGTGCACCAGACCAGAAGGAATCAGCGGCCGGCGGTTCAAATCCCAACAGCGGCTGGCCGACAGAGGAGGAAATCCCGATCGTCCCCAGGTAAGTATAAACTAACCTATTTTTCCCCCTAACCTCCCCCCTGTGCCTAACCCTAATCCCCCTTTAAGTGCCTAAACCTAACCCCCCCTTCCCCGCCGCCTAAACTTAAGTCCCCCGGGGGGTGCCTAACCCTAACCTCTCCCCGGGTATGCCTAACCCTAACCCCCCCTCCCCCTAGCCTAACCCTAACCTCCCGGGGTGGTGCCTAACCCTAAGTCCCCCCTGGGAGCCCTAAATCTAACCCTCCCCCTTGGAAGCAGTTATTGACAGACAGGAAGGATTTGTAGGAGGTAACGGGGAAGGGTGTAAACTCCATAGGGCTGCTCAGAACATCGATGCCGCATCCGTTGGTGCGTCTGTGTATGCAAGTGCCCGGAATTGAGTCTTTAGTGCCTCAATACCAATAACAGTGGCTGCAACATTTGCATATGTTCGCACAACGGCTGCACGTATGCAGTAATCTCCAGCTCTGATTTAGGCCCATAGTTTTATCCAGAGATGTGCGGTTCGGATTTACTCGGATATGTTTGGATCTCATAAACGGCATCATATTGGCTACCTGGCTGTCACGTGTTTTGGATAGCCAATAAGAGAAATCCGAACTTGTGATAATTTGGCGATAAGAACCGAATAAAACCGAACTCACACGTCTCTAGTTTTATCTACGTACTTTTAACGGTAGCAACGGGATACAAGTGTCAGGAGATGATAATCCACCTTTTTTTTGTGTGTTCTCTGGAAAGGCCGTCATTGCTGACAGTCGGCAGCGATAGAGAGGGTATGCAGTCAGGAATCTTGCGGACCTAATCCCGACAACCGGCTTCCCAACTGTCATATCCTGGCAAGGGTCTAAAGACAGGCGTTGATATGCCAACGCCTGTCATAAGACATATGCCGGGAGCCCAACGCCTGACATCCCGATCAAAGGGACACAGAGCGCGGATAGCCGTGGGGGGGGGGGTTAGGTTTAGGGTTCCCGGGGGGGACTTAGGGTTAGGCACCCCCCAGGGAGGTTAGGTTTAGGCTAGGGGAAGGGAGGGTTAGGGTTAGGCACCCCCCCGGGGACTTAGGTTTAGGCAGTGGGGAAGGGGGGGTTAGGTTTAGGCACTTAGAGGGGGGATTAAGGTTAGGCACGGGGGGGGAGGTTAGAGTTAGGCACCCCTAAGGGAGGGTTAGGGTTAGGCACCCCCCCGGGGGACTTAGGTTTAGGCAGCGGTGAAGGGGGGGTTAGGTTTAGGCACTTAGAGGGGGCATTAAGGTTAGGCACAGGGGGGGAGGTTAGAGTTATACACCCCTAAGGGGGGGTTAGGGTGTAAAATAGGTTAGTAAGTACTTACCTGGGGACGATCGGGATTTCCACTGCTGCTGGGATGCTGGTGTCAGGATTCTAACCGCCGGACATGCTCGTTCAGAGCGTCCGGCTCTGAATCAGGCCCTTTGTCAACTAGATGTGCTGGGACTTGTAGTGCCATCATAGCTAGACAGGCCCTGAAAGGACAAGTGATTATATATATTTATTTATTTTTTTATTATATTTTAATGAATTTCATGAAATTCCTCTTTCACTATGAGTTTGTACACTTTGCTTTTAGTCTGTTTTAGTAATATTATATACTGTGTGTATATATATATATATATATATACATACATACAGTATAAATATTGTGACACAGTCAGATTAGGAGGTCCCTCTCCTGGGTAGGGGACTCCTTCCTTACACACACACACAGCAGCAGGGAAGCAGCACACCAGTCTGGATGCGAGTACAAGCTGGTTGGCGCCAGTCTTTATTGTACAAATGTCAGAAATAACATAAAGAAAACATAAACATAAATCCTAGCCCTGTCGGGGCACTAACTTCACAGGTGGTTCCCTCACTACCAGAACCTGGCAGGGCCTAATGCCTTCACCAGCAAAAAGGCACAGCACAACACTCACAGTTAGGTTTTCCAGTGTCTCTGAGCAAACTCCCTGTCTGCTCTCCCAGGTGAGACACTCAGCCCTAAACACACTAGGCTTATATTGGCCACTCTCAGGTGGAAAACTAACAAGCCTGTTACCAGGCTGCGAGAACCAAAACCTGGAGTGGCCGTGGGTGGAGCCCTCCCTCTCCTCTCACCCACAACCCCCAGGTCCCAAACCGGCTTTTCAAAAAGCCGAACTCAAGCCTGCTACACTGCAGACTTTCTCCTGGGGGTTTAAAACACAAAAGACAGGAATCTGGGACAAATGTACCTGCCACAGACCACTTTACCAGTGATCCTATCACATATCCCCCCCCTTTGTTTCGACCTGTGGGGCGGAACAACTGAAGCCCCCAAACAATGAACGCGTGACAACGCGTCAGCATTGGCCAGCTGGCTTCCTGGCCTGTGTTCCACTGAAAATGTAAAAGTTTGTAACGCCAAGAACTATCTTGTAATTCTCGCATTACTGTCCTTATTTTCAGACATCCACTTCAGAGGGGCATGGTCAGTGATCAATTTGAACTTTCTTCCGACCAAGTAGTACCTGAGAGCCTCTAACGCCCACTTTATGGCCAACGCCTCCTTCTCCACTGTGGCATAGTTTCTCTCATGTATATTCAACTTTCTGCTAAGATAGAAAATAGGGTGTTCCTCACCCTCCTTGTTCTGGGACAGGACCGCTCCTATACCTACTTCTGATGCATCGGTTTGTACTATGAATTCCCTTTCAAAATTAGGAGTCATCAGGACTGGTTGGGAACACAACGCTACTTTCAACTCCTGAAAAGCTTTCTCTGCCTCAGGACTCCATTCTACCATGACTTTTTGTTTGCCTTTGGTCAGGTCAGTCAGTGGGACAGCCATGGTGGCAAAGTTGGGTATAAACCTCCTGTAGTACCCCGTAATTCACAAGAAGGCTCTCACCTGCTTCTTATTCAGAGGCCGTGGCCAGTTTTGTATGGCATCAACTTTATTGAGCTGAGGCTTTATCAGGCCTCTGCCAATGGTGTATCCCAGATATTTTACTTCCTCCATGCCTAGACAACACTTTTTTGGGTTGGCTGTCAAACCTGCCTTATAGATGGAGTCCAACACTGCTTGTACCCTGGGTAAGTGAGACTGCCAATCAGGACTATGAACGACCACGTCATCCAGATAAGCAACCGCATACCGTCTATGGGGCCTTAGAATCCTGTCCATCATTCTTTGGAAGGTAGCAGGTGCCCCATGTAGCCCGAAGGGCAACATCTTGTACTGAAACAAGCCCTCTGGCGCTGAAAAAGCTGTCTTTTGTTTGGCGCTCTCGGTTAACGGTACTTGCCAATACCCTTTGGTTAGGTCAAGAGTGGTTAAATACCTTGCCGTCCCTAGTCTCTCAATCAGTTCATCCACTCTTGGCATCGGGTAGGCATCGAATTTTGAAACACTGTTCAACTTTCGGAAGTCATTGCAGAATCGCACACTCCCGTCGGGCTTTGGAATCAACACAATGGGACTTGACCATTCACTATGTGATTCTTCAATAACCCCTAACTCTAGCATATTTTTAATTTCTTTCGACACCGATTCTCTTTGTGCTTCTGGTAACCTATAGGGCTTTAGATTAACTTTAACCCCTGGGTCAGTGATGATGTCATGTTTAATGACCAAGGTTTTCCCAGGTACGTCAGAGAACAGCACCCTATTTCTAATCAGAAACTCCTTGACCTCTTGTTGTTTTTGCCACTGTCACTTCGGGAACTAAGGGCCCTGGATTTACTGGAGGGGCTCGGACGGCCGACAGTACCGTTCTATCTTTCCAGGGCTTTAACAGATTTATATGGTATATCTGTTCCGGCTTTCTTTTCCCCGGCTGGTAAACTTTGTAATTGACCTGCCCCACTCTTTCTAAGATTTCAAAGGGCCCTTGCCATTTAGCCAAAAGTTTATTTTCCACAGTGGGAACCAATACTAACACTCTGTCCCCAGGAGCAAAGCTGCGTAACCGAGCATTGCGGTTGTATACCCTCTGCTGTGCCTGTTGAGCCTGTTCCAGGTGCTCTCTCACTATCGGCACTACTGCAGCAATTCTCTCCTGCATTTGAGAAACATACTCAATCATCGTTTTGTAAGGACTAGACTGCCCCTCCCATGTCTCTTTGGCAATGTCTAGTAACCCCCTTGGGTGTCTCCCATACAACAAGTCGAAGGGTGAAAACCCGGTGGAGGACTGGGGAACTTCTCTTATGGCCAACAATAAATACGGCAATAAGTAATCCCAATCCCTACCATCCTTGTCGACCACTTTCCTAAGCATGTGTTTTAACGTCTTGTTAAACCTCTCGACCAGCCCATCGGTTTGAGGGTGATAAACCGAAGTTCTTACCTGTTCGATTTTGAACAGGCGGCATAACTCTTTCATGACTTTGGACATAAACGGTGTACCCTGGTCAGTTAGTATCTCCTTAGGTATACCCAGCCTGCTAAAGACATGAACTAGCTCTCTGGCAATGGTCTTGGTTGACGTATTGCGCAACAGGATCGCTTCCGGGTACCTGGTAGCGTAATCCATTATGACCAGAATATACTGGTGTCCCCTGGCAGACTTCATTAAGGGTCCAACCAAATCCATCGCTATTCTTTCAAACGGCACCTCTATAATAGGCAATGGAACTAGTGGACCCTTAAAATGTGGCCTGGGAGCATGATACTGACACTCAGGGCAGGATGCGCAAGAGTCAGATACCTCTTTATGAAGCCCGGGCCAGAAAAACCTCTGCATTATTCGCTCAGTGGTTTTCTCTACCCCTAGATGGCCTGCCGTTATATGACCATGGGCCAGATCCAACACTGTTCTTCTGTAGGCTTTGGGAACTATTAGTTGTTCCACAACATCTTCCCCCTTCTTAGTCACCTGATATAACAAATCCTGCCACATTGCCATGTGGGGATAGGACAAAGGACTATCAGGGTCTACGGGTTTACCATCAACTACTTTTACATTCTCCCTGGCTTTTACCAAAGTAGGGTCATTCAACTGCTCCATGGCAAAGACCTCTCTTCTGACCTCTAAATCAGGCAGACGATCACCTGGCCCAACAACACTTCCCACCTCAATGGGAGGCACATCAGTTGGCGGGCCACCGTCACGCTCCGCATTCTCTAGTTCGCCAATCATAGTAGAAAAAGGGAATAACTCTGACTCAGAAGAAACTCCCTCCTCCACTACATCGACAACCTTCTCAAATGGATCGGGGTTGTTCACCTCTGGAACAAAACGGCTTTCCCACAACTTCCAGAAGTGAGCAAAGTCTCTCCCCAATATTGCATCGTACATCAGACCATGTACCAAACCCACAGAAACTATAGCAGAGCCACATGGTGTCTCGATGTTCACCTCGGCAGTAACATAATATCGAGTATCCCCATGTATGCAGGTCACACCAACAGTTTTCCCCTCACGCCGCAAGGGGTTCACTAGCTCAGCTTTTATAAGTGTCACCAAGCTACCAGAGTCTAACAGTGCCTCTACTCGGTTGCCATCTACAGTGAGTACACACATGTGCTTATCAGTCACAGCCTGCCGGTCAGCCGTACAGGCTATCTGTGCAAAGAAAGACCCCCTGCGGTAGACATGAGCAGTATCATATTGCATAGGTTCAGTTGTAAGTGCACAATTAGCGGCAATATGGCCGAAGCCACCACATCGGAAACACTGAGTCATATTAATGTCTAGTCGTTTACGAGGCAAGAACCTTCCCGGCCTGACAGGCCTGTCTCCAGGTTCTACACCCTCAGTCTTAGGTACATTCCACCGCCCAGCAACCTTCTCCCCTGGAACAGTCTTACCAGTGTCTGTGGTAGTTCGCCGGTGCTCCATCGGGGCTCGGTGGGGCATACTCATCAGCTCGTCAGCCGCCATGTACCTCTCCACCAGCTCGACCAACTGGTCCGCGGACTTAGGGTCTGCATGGCTCACCCACTTGCGCAGAGTCGCAGGTAACGATCGCAGGTACCGGTCCATCACGACCCTTTCCACGATCTGTGGTCCCGTCAGCGTCTCGGGCTGTAGCCATTTTGAGGACAGATGGACGAGGTCATGCATCTGCGAACGTGGAGGCTTCTCCATATGGAACTCCCAGCGGTGGACCCGTTGGGCACGAACAAAGGTGGTGACTCCCAAGCGAGTTAGGATCTCCTGTTTTAGTTTTTTATAGTCCTTGGCATCAGCCAGGCATAAGTCGAAATAGGCCTTTTGTGGCTCCCCAGACAAAAAAGGTGCCACCAGACTTGCCCACTGCTCCTTGGGCCAACTCTCCCTTTCGGCCGTTCTTTCAAAAGTGGCGAGATAGGCCTCCACATCATCGCCCGAAGTCATCTTTTGGAGGAAGTGATTGGCTCGTACGGAGTGAGTGGTGGTGGGAGGACCAGTAGTAACATCTCTGGGACGGGCGACCAGGTGCTGTACCACCTCTCTTATGGCCTGGCTGTTTTCCGCTAAGGCCTGGCGGGTTTCCTCGATGGTGACCTGTTGTTGCCTCTGGGCTGTCTCCAAGGCCAACAGTTGCACCCTGGTGGATTCCTGCTGAGCCCTGGTAGATTCCTGCTGAGCTGCTGTAGCTTCCTGCTGAGCCCTGGTAGATTCCTGCTGAAGTTTGTTTGTCTCCTGCTGAGCTGCTGTAGCTTGGAGCAAGGCATTAATAATGTCCTCCATTTTGTCCTGGGGTGTAGGTTGGAATCTGAACCTTGCCTCTCTGAGCATTGGCTGACGCCTCCTCTATGGGACCCCAAGGACACAGCGTTATTTCCACACTCACAAATTAGGTGTCTGTCCCTTTAATTTTTAAACGGAAAGTTTTCCTCTTGCTGCAACTTCAGTGTGTGTGGGTGCCCGCTTTCTCCACCATATTGTGACACAGTCAGATTAGGAGGTACCTCTCCTGGGTAGGGGACTCCTTCCTTACACACACAGCAGCAGGGAAGCAGCACACCAGTCTGGATGCGAGTACAAGCTGGTCGGCGCCAGTCTTTATTGTACAAATGTCAGAAATAACATAAAGAAAACATAAACATAAATCCTAGCCCTGTCGGGGCACTAACTTCACAGGTGGTTCCCTCACTACCAGAACCTGGCAGGGCCTAATGCCCTCACCAGCAAAAAGGCACAGCACAACACTCACAGTTAGGTTTTCCAGTGTCTCTGAGCAAACTCCCTGTCTACTCTCCCAGGTGAGACACTCAGCCCTAAACACACTAGGCTTATATTGGCCACTCTCAGGTGGAAAACTAACAAGCCTGTTACCAGGCTGCGAGAACCAAAACCTGGAGTGGCCGTGGGTGGAGCCCTCCCTCTCCTCTCACCCACAACCCCCAGGTCCCAAACCGGCTTTTCAAAAAGCTGAAACTCAAGCCTGCTACACTGCAGACTTTCTCCTGGGGGTTTAAAACACAAAAGACAGGAATCTGGGACAAATGTACCTGCCACAGACCACTTTACCAGTGATCCTATCACAATATATATATATACACAAATATATATCATGCCAGTACTTTGCTCCACAATAGTGGTACCTGTCCACATGCCCTCTTCCTAGATGCTCTCTCTCTCTCTATACATACATACAGTGCATACGGAAAGTATTCACAGCGCTTCACTTTTTCCACGTTTTGTTATGTTACAGCCTTATTCCAGAATGGATTAAATTAATTTTTGTCCTCAAAATTCTACACACAATACTCCATAATGACAACATGTAAAAAGTGTTTTTGAGATTTTTGCAAATTTAATCTAAAAAAAGAAATCACATGTAAATAAGTATTCACAGCCTTTGCTCAATACTTTGTTGATGCACCTTTGACAGAAATTACAGCCTCAAGTCTTTTTGAATATGATGCCACAAGCTTGGCACACCTATCTTTGGGCAGTTTCACCCATTCCTCTTTGCAGCACCTCTCATGCTCCATCAGGTTGGATAGGAAGCGTCGGTGCACAGTGCTGTGAATACTTTCCAAATGCACTGTACATACTCCCCTCTATGCCCCTGCCCTCACCCTCCCTGTAACCCCCCCTCTGTGTCCCTGCACTCACCCTCCCTGTAACCCCCTCTGTGTCCCTGCCCTCACCCTCCCTGTAACCCCCCCTCTGTGTCCCTGCCCTCACCCTCCCTGTAACCCCCCCTCTGTGTCCCTGCCCTCACCCTCCCTGTAACTCCCCTTCAGTGTCCCTGCCCTCACCCTCCATGTAACCCCCCCGCTGTGTCCCTGCCCTCACCCTCCCTGTAACCCCCCTCTGTGTCCCTGCCCTCACCCTCCCTGTAACCCCCCCTCTGTGTCCCTGCCCTCACCCTCCCTGTAACTCCCCCTCTGTGTTCCTGCCCTCACCCTCCCTGTAACTCCCCCTCGGTGTCCCTGCCCTCACCCTCCCTGTACCCCCCTCTGTGTCCCTGCCCTCACCCTCCCTGTAACCCCCCCCCTCTGTGTCCCTGCCCTCACCCTCCCTGTAATCCCCCTCTGTGTCCCTGCCCTCACCCTCCCTGTAACTCCCCCTCGGTGTCCCTATCTTCACCCTCCCTGTAACTCCCCCTCTGTGTCCCTGCCCTCACCCTCCCTGTAACCCCCTCTCTGTGTCCCTGCCCTCTCCCTCCCTGTAACCCCCCCTCTGTCCCTGCCCTCACCTTCTGGGTAACTCCCCCTCTGTGTCCCTACCCTCACCCCCCGGGTAACCTCCCCTTTGTGTCCCTGCCCTCACCCTCCCTGTAATCCCCCCTCTGTGTCCCTGCACTCACCCTCCCTGTAACCCCCCCTCTGTGTCCCTGCACTCACCCTCCCTGTAACTCCCCCTCTGTGTTCCTGCCCTCACCCTCCCTGTAACTCCCCCTCTGTGTCCCTGCCCTCACCCTCCCTGTAACTCCCCCTCTGTGTCCCTGCCCTCACCTTCCCTATAGCCCCTCGCCTGTGTCCCTGCCCTCACCCCCCCGTAACTCCCCATCTGTGTCCCTGCCCTCACCCTCCCTGTAGCCCCCCTCTGTATCCCTGCCCTCACCCTCCCTGTACCCCCCCCTCTGTGCCCCTGCCCTCACCCTCCCTGTAACTCCCCCTCTGTGTCCCTGCCCTCACCTTCCCTATAGCCCCTCGCCTGTGTCCCTGCCCTCACCCCCCCGTAACTCCCCATCTGTGTCCCTGCCCTCACCCTCCCTGTAACTCCCCCTCTGTGTCCCTGCCCTCACCTTCCCTATAGCCCCTCGCCTGTGTCCCTGCCCTCACCCCCCCGTAACTCCCCATCTGTGTCCCTGCCCTCACCCTCCCTGTAGCCCCCTCTGTATCCCTGCCCTCACCCTCCCTGTAACCCCCCCTCTGTGCCCCTGCCCTCACCCTCCCTGTAACTCCCCCTCTGTGTCCCTGCCCTCACCCTCCCTGCAACTCCCCCTCTGTGTCCCAGCCCACACCCTCCCTGTAATTCCCACTCTGTGGGCCTCATTCAGAGGCGGTCAGAGGATGCAAGCGGTCGCTCAGAAACTGGGCGGCCGCTTGCATCCTGACCGCCCGCCTCTGTTTCGGTTGTTAGGCTGTGGGTTAACACCCATAGCTCTAACGACCGCTAGGGTGATGGTCGCGATGGTCATTGACCATCGCGACCATCGGGGCTTACGACGAGTAAGCCCCGGAGAGCTTCTGGCTCTGTCAGAGCCGGAAGCTCTCCACTGACATCACTAGTGATGTCAGTGGGGCCTCCCCCAAATGGCAGGCGTTCCCATGGGAACGCCTCCGTTTGGGCTGCCACCCCCCCGGCCCGCCTTCCAAACGGGGCAAGCTGTCAATCAACATCGATAGCTCGCCCCCTTTGGAAAGAGACCCGCTACGACCGGCGCTGTCGGTCGTAGCGGGTCTCATGCATGCGCACGAAGGAGCCGGCTCCCTCGTGTGCATGCGCACTAGTCAAACATCGAGGCGGCCGTGCGGTCGTAGACTGTACGGCCGCCTCTGAATGAAGGCCTGTGTCCCTGCCTTCACCCTCCCTGTAATTCTCCCCTCCACTGTCCTTACCTTCACCCTCCTTGTAACTCCCCCTCGGTGTCCCTGCCTTCACCTTTGTATCACTCACACTGACCCTCAATGTCCCTACACTCATCAATTACAGGAGTCCTGCCAGTCACACTATCACTCAAGCTAAGTACCACACAAACACCCACAATGTTACTGTTATCGTTCAGTCATTCATTATACTGTGCAGTGGATATTGTGCCCACACTGAATGATATGTCGCTCAGTGCAGTCACCATCCCTCATCCCCGAACATGCTTAACCTGATGAAATCGTCAGGTTAATCATCATGCTCAGGCGATGAGCGATGCCGACAACGACCAGCGGGAGGGCGCATCGATGGTCATTTCCGGCATATCCTCTGCACGATTAATGAACAACTGAACGATAACGAAGTCGGTATCGTTGAATCGTCCATTTATATCGGCAAGTGGATACGCGACTGTAACACACAATCACCATCAACGTTCTCCATCACAAATAATGAGCAGAAAAGAATGTCAGAACGGAAACAGACACAGACAGTGGAGGAGGGCGAGAGGGGGAACGTGGAAGATGGGAGGGAAGAGAGAGACAAAGTGATGGGATGAGAGAAATAGGAGGAAGAATATCAGAGCAAAAAGGGAAATTGTGTAGGGAGAAAAGAGATATGGGGAAAAGACAGAGCGGAGAGGAAGAGATGGGATAAGAAGGGGGAAGAGGGGAGGAGAAACTGGGCGCGAGAGAGAGAGAGAGAGAGAGAGAAGGAAAAATATAAATTCAGGCAGCACTGGGGACAGCAAAAAAGTAAAACGAAAGCTAGGCAACGTTGGGCATTACATTTAGATTGTGTATGTATGTATGAATATGTTTTTAAATGTAAATTTTTGTGTGGATGTTTTTTTTTCTATAATGTGTATATTGGGAAGAGTGTATTAGCCGTATCCACACTAAATTTTCACACACACACACACACACACACACGCAAGATCCACATTGGGTTCAATGTAAAAAGCAAAGCGAAAGCGTCATAAAAACATATTTTTTGAGTCCAAATCAGAATCAGGCCCAATGAGGGATCCCGCCCTCCTCGACAGTCTCCAACCCCTCGACAGACCACACCCCCATTAGAGCTGCTTCCAGAAAACGGGTCGAGCTGTCGATCATCATCGACAGCTGCCCCTTTTGTAGTGAGCCACGGAGCGAGACAATTTCTCTCTCACTTTGGGGCTTGCGCATGCGCAGTGCAGCCGCTGCGCGTGCGCACAGCCAAACATCGACCCGCTTGCGAGCGAGTCTGAATGAGGTCCATACAGCATAGGTTTTCAAACTCGCTCCTCAGGGCCCCAAACAGATCCCTTTGTCAGGGAATGTAAATTACTATATTTATATATATTTTAGAGATGTTGATTTTGGCTTTAAATCTTCGTCGTGTTTTGGTTTTGCAAAACCATCCTCAAGTGTTTTGGTTCAGTTTTGGTTGTGAATTTCTTAAAAAATTATAAATCAGCTAAAATCATGTAACATGGAGCTGTTTTTGTTCCTATAGTATTTTAGTACATCTATAAAATTCATTTCCAGTCAATTTTGACCACCTCACAGCACCTGACATAACGAGGGACTTAAATGCAATACAAAATACTGTATGTGAGATCCGGAGTTTAGATCCGAGTTTCAAATTTGGCGAGCAGACCCGACTCGGAATCCCAAAGCAAGCCAAGCCGGGACTTGGTTACACTTGGAAACCACAAAGTTCGGTTGTGCTCAGATTTCAGCAAATCATTGCCACGACCAGGGTTTCTCAACATGGTGGTCAGCGGGTGTTACCTGTGAGGATGCTATGGCGGGGGGCATCTGGCGGTGGTGCTGGTGCCTGGCGGGGAGCATTGGCTGTGCATGGTCCTGTGTGGGCATGTTGTCACTCTGTGCTGGTTGGGCCTGGCGGTGCTTCCGTTCCGCTCCGGCATGGGCGCCGCCATCTTGCTTTCGGCCATGTGACCTAGTTCCCCAATCCTGGTGCGTCACTCTCTGACCACTCACGGCTGGGCGCTGGGTATAAAAGGGAGTTCAGAGGTCCCTTGCATTGCCAGTGCAACGTGTTTCTCCGCGCAAGCTGAGAGAGAGTTCCTGAGCTTGTCCGCCTGCCTGTTGGATCTCTGCCTAAGCTTGCTTCACCTAACCTGCTCCTTACCCTGCTGGGCTTCCCCTGCATTCTCCCACTGCCTCCTCCTATCACCTCTCCCATTGCCTGAGCGCCTGAGTCTGCTGTTACCCTACACCTTGCCTCCACTTGCACCCCTCCGGATTTTACTGCTTCAAGCCCGCACCTTTTTCAGCCTCACAACCTGGAATACTGGACTGCCTTCTGTTATTACTACCTGGACTTTTTCCCATTGCTTCACTACAGTTCCCCAAGTGCACTTTAGTGCTATACCTGGACTTTTTGTTTTTCCACATTCATGTCTGTTAAGCCACTCATTAAAAACTCCACGTATATTTTTAAATTTGCTTCAGTATCTGCTCCTATTACCACCCCGGACCTCACAATCATCTCTAATATCTAAGTCATATATATCTCATATCTATCTCATATTTATCTATCTATCTTCCTCATATACCTATCTCATATTTATCTATCTCATATTTATCTATCGATCTTCCTCATATATCTATCTCATATTTATCTATCTATCCCATATCTATCTCATGTTTATATATCTATCTCATATTTATCTATCTCATATCTATCTACCTATCTCATATCTATCTAATATATCTATATCCAGGGCTGTAACTAGGGTAGTGCGACCAGTGCCATGGCACAGGGCACTGCAGGGCAGGGGGCGCTTTTTGGGCCTTTCAGTCTTCCTTTATATTATCATTCTCACTGGTAAATTCTGCTTCTTTTATCCCCAGTATCCCCTGGCCTCCTCTATCTCTTCCCTGGCCTGTCCCCATGAGGCCATGGCCCTTTTTCAGGTGGACTATCTTATGTCCCTATTTACAAAATGAGGGGGGGAGGGGGCGCCAATGCTCTCTCTGGCACAAGGCACCAAAAAGTCTAGTAATGGCTCTGTCTATATCATATCTATCTCATATTTATCAATTTTTCTCATCTATCTCATATCTATCCAGGGCTGGCTCCAGCATTAGCCGCACCCTGTGCAGTGAGGGACAGGACACCCAAGCCTCGCGTGTGGCTGAAAATGGGGCGTGGGCTAATAACCATAGACCATGCCCCCAAATGACACTATTAGGGGGCGTGCCTATATGGCACATCTCCCATTTAACGTCAGGCTGGGGGCGAGCCCAGCACTTCATCAGTAGCTGGGCTGCCCCCAGCTCTCTCCCTGCACTGAATGGATGGCGCGCGCATGCGCGTGGCATCCATTCTTCTTCCCAGGGGCCGGCACCACCGCACAGCTGCAGTGGTGGAGGTGCCCAACATCCCAACCGCCCGCGGGTGACTTTGTCCAGTGGGTGGAACAGCGGAGCAGTGCCCGAAAAATGGGACTGTCCCGCTGAAAGCATGAATGGCTGGGAGGGATGCGCCCTCTATGAGGTGGTGCCCCTGTTCGACCGCACTGGTCAAACATGCCTCAAGCCGGCTCTGTATCTATCTCATATCTATCTTTGTCATCCGGCTATCTATCTCATATCTATCTCTGTCATCCGGCTATCTATCTCATATCTATCTTTGTCATCCGGCTATCTATCTCATATCTATCTCTGTCATCCGGCTAGCTATCTCATATCTATCTCTGTCATCCGGCTAGCTATCTCATATCTATCTCTGTCATCCGGCTAGCTATCTCATATCTATCTTTGTCATCAATCATCTCTCTCTCTCTCATGTCTAGTTGCACTATCGTAACAATACTACAAGATGACGCTCTAGACATTTTTTGGGTAATTTCTAATTTTCACTGAAGTTGAATGACATTAGTTCCACATACCAACAACGGGTATTCAGATGGTGTAATGCCTCAGTAACACAAACATTTCAAACAATTTGCCATTTTTCCTCTCTCTCTCCTGCTAATATCCCCCATTGTGCATGAGAGTGTTTGGAATGACAGAGGCTCTGATTCAGGCTCGCTGAATCAGGACAGGTCGTTTTTTTTTTCTCCGTGACCACCCACAGCTTTAGCGGGCTGCCTGGCGATGGTCTCGATTATTGGGACCATTGGGCTTGCAACGAGACCCTTGTGGTAGGGTCTCGTCCACCGCAAGCCCCAGTGAACTTCCTGCTCTAATAGAGCAGGAAGTTTACTACTGACATCACTGGTGATGTCATTAGGACCGCCCACAAACGGCAGGCGTTCCTTCGGGAACGCCTCCGTTTTTCCAGCCACACCCCCTGCACGCCTACAAAACGGGGTGAGCTGTCAATCACAATCGACAGCCGCTCCGTCTTGTAGTGAGTCCCGCAGTGAGTGAAAATTCACTCGCTACGGGCACTGCCCGGCCATCGACGCGCTTGCGAGCGCTATGCGCTCGCAAGCGGGTCTGAATCAGGCCCAGAGTGCAGAAGGCAGTGGAGGAGCAGGGAGAAACTCGCCCACATGCTGTCTCCCAGCACATTATAGCTGAGAGGGCTGCGGGAAGCATGGGAAATCATCATTGCTGCAGCAGGGGCACAAGAGCTGATCTCTCTTACAGCCAGAGCGAGGTTTTCTGCTGAAGCAGATCCTATTTGCACACAGAACGAAATAAAAAACATGAGGGAGTACAGGTGACAAGTTACAGATCGCGGTTCCTGTGATTTGTTCCTATAAGGCAACATCTGGAGGTTTTGCGTGGAATGGAAAGGACTGAAAATTATCATGTACACCCTGCGCCTGCGCACTACTTACTCTGAAGCCGCTGGAGGCTACACCCGGCTACATATCCCGATTCCGGAAGTGACGCCGCGTATTAGACAACGCGACACGGCGTGAACGGCACGGCCACCGCAGGTGTTCGGCCATGTCGGAGGACAACAGAGAGCAGCCGCAATATGTCTGCACACTATGCAATGTTACGCCTTCTAAAGCGTCAGACCTGTACTGTCACGTCTTAGGGAAGAAGCACAGAGATGCCCTGAGAGAGAGCTGCCCTGAGATGCTTCCACACACACAAAGTTTCCAGGACCTCCTGGACACTTATTTCAGGGACGAGCCATTGCTGGGCTTGGAGTACATCGTGGAATTGCAGTTTATGCATATGGAGAACAAGAACTACATGTACAAGTGTCACCTCTGTGATCTAGAAGGTGACAAAAGATCTATTTTCACCCATATAACTGCAACAGCTCACATGAAGAAATATGTGGACAGTCACCACCCTGAGCTGCTGCCTCCCAGCCCAAAGGGTTCAGGTTATAATCTTTCGCTAAAAACATTGCGTTTAATCGCATCAGAGATTTTCCATGGGTATGGGAGAAAAAAAATCACACAAAGAAAGTCTGCCACTGATGATGGCCCACCACCGGCCAAAGTGGCCAAAGAAGACCCTCCCAGCAGGGACAGTGATCTCCCCAGAAGAGAAATGGACTATTTAAAACCCAATCACCAGGATTTAAACAGAGGCTCTTCCCCTTCCCAAAAGAGAGACCTCCCCAGCAGGGACAGTGATCTCCCCAGAAGAGAAACGGACTCTTTAAAACCCAATTGTGAGGATTTAAGCAGAGACCCGCCCCCTTCCCAAAAAGCGTTACCAGAGAAGACGCCACTGCAACGACACAAAGCAATCGGGGACATGTGGGAGAGTATGGAATGTCTACCATTTCAACACACTGATGAGTTTTTGGCTTACATGAGAGACTTTGAGATACAAAACGATGAGGACGCCATGTTTGTTAAAATCATCCTTCAGAATTGTATTAAAGCGCTGGAGACCTTTCAGGAAGAGGAAGACAACGCGGCGGCAGAGGGAACGCCCTCCAGCAGTCACCTGGCTCTAGTATGTGCACCTAGCGCTGTTGCAGAGCGCGTCTGTCATATTCCGGAGACTCTGGATAAACCAGTTCCTTCTGCGTCACGATGTGCTGACAGCTCCGGCCTAGAATCGGAAGCGGTGAATAAAAATTATGCCACACAGATCTTCAGCAACATCAAAAATATGGCGGCCTCCGAGGTCAGCAGCACTTTGGAGAAAATTGTTGCTACAAATCCAGCATTTAAAGGGATTGATGTACCAAATGTGATCCGATACTTACAGGAAACTGGGAGACTTAAATAACCATGATGCTGATTATTCTATAGCTACAGATATATTTATTATTTCAGAATTACTACTTTTCACATTTTTGTTTAACTACTCCCCCCCCCCCCCCAAACTTATTTCAGTTGGGAGGTCCAAGATGTATTTAAAAATTATAATTTTTGTACAATTTGTTTGGCTTTATAAAGTTATGATTAATTACAATGTACTTGTCACATTTACTGTCAGATTTCCATAACACTATTTGTACTAAGGCACCATACCTTCTGTTTTCCTTCCCGAGTTGGTCAGTAATGCTGGGACTTACAGTTCCATAACAGCTGGAGAGCTGCCCGTTCTCTATAACTTGCATCATATAAGTAGTAAAATTAAAAATCTGTCATTATCACTAATTTACGGTTCTATTTCAGTTGCTAAATGTTTGGCTGCAAATTATTTGGAAATTATAAAGATTTTGTACCCAGTTGGGGACATTATATTATATGTGAGCTGTCCTATTTATATTGCGTATAAAGAAATTAAATCTCCCAACGCTGATTTAGGAAAACTTAATAAAAGGCACTACAGGTTATCCATGTAAGGACTTGGTTTAAGGATAGAAATACCCCAATATCATCAGGATGCTACTCTTTATACACACATAAGTGAGTTGTGCACTTTAGGTATTTTTTTTTCCTTTTATTTTTTTTTTAAACAGATATTTTGTGATTTCAAATAACAAGTCAATGGTTGTCCTGGAGCTATCTCCTATTACAGGCACTACCAAATGTTGGCTTTTAAACTAAGGGGTTTACAGCCATGGCCAAAAGTTTTGAGAATGACACAAGTATTAGTTTTTACAAAGTGCTGCTTCAGTTTTTATGATGGCAATTTGCATATACTCCAGAATGTCATGAAGAGTGATCGGATGAATTGCAATTAATTGCAAAATCCCTCTGTGCCATGACAATGAACTGAAGGCCTGATTCAGCTTTGGAAATAGAGTGAGATTTAGCACTTAACTGATCATTTTGGTGAAACCATGCTGCACTGCCGGAGGGGGGGGGGGCAGATTTAAAATGTGCAGAGACTTAGATTTGGGACGTAGGTGTCCAAACTGACATCTAAAGTGCAGTGTAATAATAAGGTTGTGCAGTATTTGTGGGCTACATACAAAAGCAGCCAGTATTTACACTACATGCAAAAAAATGTATGTATTTACAGCCCTTGCATTGCAACATGGTTTGTCCAGGTACACAGTTAAGTGCTAATTCTCACTCTATTCCCAGAGCTGAATCATGCCCTTAATCCCAAAAACAACGTTTCCACTGAATTTCAGCCCTGCCACAAAAGGACCAGCTGACATCATGTCAGTGATTATCTCGTTAACACAAGTGAGTGTTGATGAGTACAAGGTTGGAGATCACTCTGTCATGCTGATTGAGTTAGCATAACAGACTGGAAGCTTTAATAGGAGGGGGGTGCTTGAAATTATTTTTCCTCTGTTAACCATGGTTACCTGCAAGGAAACGTGCAGTCATCATTGCTTTGCACAAAAAGGGCTTCACAGGCAAGGATATTGCTGCTAGTAAGATTGCACTGAAATCAACCATTTATCGGATCATCAAGAATTTCAAGAAAAAAGGTTCAATAGTTGTAAAGAAGGCTTCAGGGTGTCCAAGAACGTCCAGCAAGCACCAGGACTGTCTTCTAAAGTTCATTCGGCTGTGGGACCGGGGCACCACCAGTGCAGAGCTTGCCGAGGAATGGCAGCAGGCAGGTGCGAGTGCATATGCATGCACAGTGAGGCGAAGACTAGTGGAGGATGGCCTGGTGTCAAGAAGGGCAGTAAAGAAGCCACTTCTCTCCAGGAGAAACATCAGGGACAGACTGATTCTGCAAAAGCTACAGGGATTGGACTGCTGATGAATCCCCTTTCAGATTGTTTGAGGCATCTGGGGAAGGAAAGGTAGTCCTGTGTCATGCCAACAGTAAAGCATCCTGAGACAATTCATGTGTGGGGTTGCTTCTAAGCCAAGGGAGTGGGCTCACTCAAAATTTTGCCTAAGAACACAGCCATGAATATAGAATGGTACCAAAATATTTTCCAAGAGCAACTTCTCCCAACCATCCAAGAATAGTTTGGTGAGGAACAATGCCTTTTCCAGTATGATGGAGCATCTTGCCATAAGGCAAAAGTGATAACTATGTGGCTTGGGGGAACAAAATATCGAAATTTTGAGTCCATGGCCAGGAAACTCCCCAGACCTTAATGCCATTGAGAACTTGTGGTCAATCCTCAAGAGGTGGGTGGACAAACAAAAACCCGCAAATTCTGACAAATTCCAAGCATTGATTAGGCAAGAATGGGCGGCCATCAGTCAGTATGTGGCCCAGAAGTTGATTGGAGCATGCCAGGTCGAATTGCAGAGGTCTTGAAAAAGTAAGGTCAGCACTCCAAAAATTGACTCTGCATAAACTTAATGTAATTGTCAATAAAAGCCTTTGACACTTATGAAATGCTTGTAATGTTACTTCAGTATACCATAGTAACATCTGACAAAAAGGTCTAAATACACTGAAGCAGCAAACTTTGTGAAAACCAATACTTCTGTCATTCTCAAAACTTTTGGCCACGGCTGTACAAGTAAGAGTATGTTGGATTTTTATTTTCTTTTCCGTATGTGGATGATTAAATGTAGATCCAGTATCCAAGTACCCACGCAAATAGCGCACTATCATGATTTCACTAACAATGGTCCTCTATTGCCACAACCGAGCCACATGTCCAAAAAAAACCCCGGTTATAATCGTTGTGCTTTTTACATTACGTGGGCGGCGGCGGGAGATGGACACTCAGCGTGTCACCTATTGGACTACCTAAGGTTTGTATTTACCATTACTTCACTGTTTGCATCCTGATGAAAGGCCAATGGGCCTTGAAATGTCTGCTTAATAAACCACATCTTTGCTTATTACAATTTCCGGAGGAGTGCCACCTGGTCTATTATTATTATATAGACATCGCTTCTATCATGCTTTTATAAGGAAGGCACCCCGGCAGCTGCTGTATTTGACCCGAGAGTGCTATTCTACATGTATGTAAATGTGTATAATATATCTTCATTCTTCCACCTGTCACAACCCTTGTAGTTCCTCTTTTCCTGCCAGGGGTGTCACTCTCTGCTCTGGTGCTTCTAGCACATACTGGTCTGTATATCAGAAGTTTGTAGCATCAGCTGAGTGTGCTAGAAGCTCCAAAGCAGAGAGTGACGCCCCAGGCAGGAAAGAGTAACTGCACGGGTTGTTAGTGTTCATCTTGCACCTCTAACATCCCTTACAGTTCCTCTTTGTGCCTACCATTATGTCAGTCTGAACATTTACTTTGTGATATAGTCCCAGACATTTCCTATATATAAAGTTCAACATTCGTCCTCAAATAACCACCAAGGGCTCAAGTCAGAAACATGACAGCACTGCACACATTTTATATATATATATATATATATATATATATATATATATATATATATATATATATATATATATATAATAACAAGAGAAGGTACTAATTGTGTAGTATTGAAGGCCAATTGAGATAAAAGTAAGTAACGTGTGTACATTTAATAGGGAATGGTCATGCTTATCTCAATGTGATTTTGCTTGAAGATGTAATGTATCAAGACAAGCCCTTCATTAGATTCATCAACTTCAGAATAAAGCCCAGCACCAAAATCAAGACCAAAGAAAACTCAGGGTAGTATATCAACATTTTTATCAAGAATAATAGTTAAAAACTCGTACATAAAATTAACTTGACAAATTTCATATCGATCAAGTACAATTTACCCAGCCCGGGATCTGAACCATCCAACCAGAGTGGTTCCAATGTCTTCGAACTTCCAGTAATCATGATGTCGCCTCGGTGAGTGTGGTCTTGATAGATAACTGTCAGGAACCTCCAAGGCGTTTCGTTTGAACCAAACTTCCTCAGGGATGCTACAACTTTGGGGGCCACATAGCAAGATCTTAAAAGGTCCCCCCTATTCATGTTAAGCCACACAGAGCCCAGGTTATGACACTCAGTAGCGCCCCTTATACACATTATGCCATGCAGTAGTAGTGTCCCTTATACAGGGCTATCTTTTCTGGAAAAATAGGTTCAGGAACTATCGGTGGAGCTATAAAAATATTTATTTCTACTTCAGGGTCCATAGGGTATCCACAGGATACCTTGGGTATAGGTGTGACGTCAGTCGCAGGGCACCAAAGAGTTAAGCTTTCAGCCTCCCAGGATGCACTAGGTCCCCCTCCTATACCCCGCCCCCGAGCCAAGGCACCTCAGTTTAGTTTGGTGCCCGGCCGGAGTCGGGTGCACCTGTTGGAGTGGGGGCTAGAAGAGCCCCTGAAGCTTATTCTTCATGCAGCTGTGGCTGCACAACTGGATGAACAGCATGGACAGTCAGTCCTGACGTCCATGCTGTCTTCCCTACACCCCGCCGGTACCAGAACGCCGGTACTGATCCGGGGATGCTGGTGGGCGTCTGGGGTCACAGCTAGCGGTGACCCCAGATGCTCCGGACCATGGCCGGATTCAAGGGGGACAGAGGTAAGCAGCGGGGTCCCGCGGTGGGTCCCCGCTGATCACATGGTCCTAAGTCCCCAGGCAGGGGGCTCCCTGGGGACTGGCTGCAGCGTGGAGCCAGGCGACCAACCTGCGCTTCCACTACCCCCTGGGACAGCGGACCGCAGCAGAGCGGTAGCGCTGCGGCGTCCCAGGGGTTAAATGCATGCCAGGGGAGCGCGCCTTCCCTGTCTCACAGCCGGCGCCTCCCCCGCTGCACACAGCCCTCTCTGCATGCTGCCGACTGGTCCTGTGGCAGCGCTCCTCCCCCAGGCCAGCCTCCTCTCTGCTCCTCGGCGGCCATCTTCTCCAGAACACATGGTGAACGCTGCTGGAAGCGCTGGAAGGAAGCATCGTGGTCTGGGTCCCCCCGCATACCTCTCCTCCGCTGTGGTCAGGTCTGTGTATGCAGCGCTGTGTCCTACCAGGCCCTGTGTCTGTGTAGTTGAGTGATCAGCGCTGTTAGTGCAGGAATTGTTATTTTTCTGCATTGTATGTGACTGTGCTAGCGCTGCTGCCTGTAATCTTTTCTTCTCTAAACTGTCAGCTTTATTACTGTCCCTGTTCTTTCTGCTAAAGCCCTTGCGGTGCGGTGCTGCAGGGTGGTCTCTCGCCTATTTAATACTTAATTGGTGAGAGAGGTCACATACGTGGTGCCATCATGTCTGAAAGTGATTTTCCCCTCCGGCTACAGTGTACCACGTGCAAAGTACCGTTAGCGGAGGGGGAGGGTAGCGCGGAGGGCCTTTGCCGGCAGTGTTTGTCCATGGCGCGGCCTATTACGGTTACAGCACCGGTACAGGAGCCGCCCTGGGCTTGTTTCGCTCAGGCGTTAACAGCTTTAGTGGGCCAGTTAGCTCCGCAGCCCGCGTTTACTCCGATGGGTTTGTCCCAGCAGTCTGTGCTGTCATCACCCATGCAGGGGTTCCCACGACAATTGGTGGTACCCCACAGTCTCCCTATTTCCCCGCTCCCGGGTTCTCAGGAGCCAGCGTGGGTTAACTCCCTGACGAGTTCTGTACAGCACTTGTCGGATGTGTTGCAAGGGGAGTCTGTGATGCGGTCTCATAAAAGGCCGGTGGCGTCTCTGTCCGCTCCTTATGAGGATGACGAAGGGACGTCTGATGATGGGGAGATTCTAGATCCTTACGATCAGGAACCTCTCCATACTAAGGACGCTGATGCTAAGTCCAAAGTATATATTCCTGGACTTATTCGGGCGGTCCGCACAGCCTTGGTGATTGAGGACGAAGTTCCCCCAGCGGCTAAATCTAAGTATGCCTTTTTCAAAGATGTGAAGGGCGATGCCACAGTCTTTCCTCTTTCGGGTCAGTTGGTGGACCATTTAGAGGAGGCGTGGAAACAACCTGGCAAAAGATACCAGCCGCAGAGACGCCTGGCGGTGGCTTATCCGTTCGCGGATAATTATTTTGCGAAGTGGGAATCCCCTCCACAGGTGGATTCTCACGTGACCCGTCTTGTCCGTAGTGCCACATTGCCGATGCCATCCATGTCCTCCCTTAAGGATGCTACGGACCGCAAGGTAGAAATCTGCCTGAAGTCCGCTTATTCCCTTGCAGGGGGGGCAGCACGGCCGGCTATGGCCATTTGCTGGGTTGCCAGAGCGATGGAGCGCTGGGCGGATTCATTAGAGGCTTCTTTTGAATCCGACTGTCCGGCCGATCAGGCGGAGTTGATTGGCAATCTCCGTGATTCGGCCACCTACATCAACGAGGCGGCTCTAGACATTAGTACTCTGGTGTCTAGAATTTCTTCAGCAGCGGTAGCTGCTCGTCGCACCTTGTGGCTGCGATCCTGGAAGGCGGACGCAGATTCCAAGAAAGGTCTGGAAGCGTTGCCGTTTACCGGAGAAGTTCTCTTCGGTCCGGATCTGGATAAGATTGTGGCCACGCTGGCGGCAGCCAAATCTGCCTGTCTCCCGTCGGCCGCTGCTCCTTCTGGTTCGGGACCATCGTCCTTTCGGTCATCTAGGGCCCAGGGCAGGCCCAAACCACAGTCGTTTCCTCGACAGGCTGGCCCTAAGAAATCGGTCAAGCCCCGGAAGCAGGCATGGAGTAACAGACGTCCGGCCCCCAAGCCAGATGACAAGCCTGCGGCCTGACGGTCCGGGCCTCCCTTTGGGGGATCCCAGGGTGGGAGGCCGCCTGCTACAGTTCGCCCAGTGTTGGTCGACTACTACGACAGACACTTGGGTTCTGGAGGTGGTTTCCCACGGATACGCCCTCTCCTTCCGGCACAGACCCCCGGCTCGCTTCTTCACCACGGGTCTCCCATCAGACCGGAACAAGGCTACGGAGCTGCGGAAGGTATTGCACACTATGCTCCAGGCTGGAGTTATAGTGGCGGTTCCATTCTCCCAGAGGGGCCAGGGTTTCTATTCAAATCTATTTTTGGTACAGAAACCCAATGGGTCATATCGTCCGATTCTCAACCTCAAAGCACTCAACAAGTCTTTGCGGGTCCCGAAGTTTCGGATGGAGACCCTACGGTCCATCATTCTGGCGCTGGAACCTGGGGACTACTTGGTGTCATTGGACATACAGGACGCTTACCTGCATGTCCCTATTCTTTGGCGCCATCAACAGTTCCTCAGGTTTGCAATCAGCAGCGACCACTTCCAGTTTCGGGCGTTACCTTTTGGCCTGGCAACAGCACCACGTGTTTTCACCAAGGTGATGGCGGTCATGGCGGCTTCTCTGCGGCTGCAGGGAGTCCGCATGTTGCCGTATTTGGACGACCTGTTGTTGGTGGCAGGATCTCCAGAGCTCCTGTTACGCCACTTGGACCTGACCATTGCACTGCTGCAACGGCACGGCTGGCTAATCAACTGGCAGAAGTCCACTCTAATCCCGTCTCGGAGGATTCTGCATCTTGGAGCCTTATTGGACTCGGGACAGCAAAGGATCTTCGTGACGGAGGACAAGATCTCTGCTTTACAGTCAAGGGTGCGCAGTTGTCTGCACAGCCGCCGGGTGTCCTTACACTCGGCGATGAGGTTACTGGGCTCCATGGTGTCGGTGTTCGACATGGTGGAATACGCCCAGTTTCACTCCAGACCTCTGCAGCACCTGATCCTGTCCAAGTGGAACGGGCTGACTCAGTCTCTGAAGTCCCAGACGATTGTGCTCACCCAGGAGGTTCGCCTGTCTCTTACGTGGTGGTTACAGACGACCCACCTCAACAAGGGACGTCCGTTCTGGGTTCCAAATTGGGTCCTGTTGACAACGGACGCCAGTCTTCGGGGCTGGGGAGCAGTTTCGGGTCCACACTTGTTCCAGGGCAGGTGGACGCTGACAGAAGCGGAGCTTCCAATAAATATCTTGGAACTCCGTGCGGTCTTCAATGCTCTCCAGCAGGCACAGCGGTTTCTCCAGGGTCGCCCGGTGCAGGTCCAGTCGGACAACGCTACCACCGTGGCCTACATAAACAGGCAAGGAGGAACTCGCAGTCGGGCGGCTCTCGTAGAGGTCTCTCGGATCCTGGTTTGGGCGGAGCGCAATCTTCCGGCCATATCAGCGGTCTTCATCCCGGGAGTGCTCAATTGGGAGGCGGACTTTCTAAGTCGCCAGGACGTTCATCCGGGGGAATGGTCCCTGCACCCGGACGTTTTTCAACTACTGGTGGACAGGTGGGGTCTTCCAGAAATCGACCTCATGGTGTCCCGGCACAACAACAAGTTGCCGGTGTACGGGTCTCGCACAAGAGACGAAGGGGCGTCTCTGGTGGATGCTCTGTCCGTCCGGTGGACGTTCCGGTTCGCATACCTGTTCCCTCCGGTCTCCCTTCTTCCACGGGTAATTCGGAAATTCAAACAGGAAGGAGGGACGCTCCTGTTGATAGCTCCCGCGTGGCCCAGACGGCACTGGTTCTCAGACCTTCAGGGTCTGTCCGTGGACATTCCTCTGCGGTTGCCGCTACGACCGGACCTTCTGTCTCAGGGTCCTTGCCTTCACCCGGACCTAACTCGGCTGTCTTTGACGGCGTGGCTGTTGAGACGGCCATGCTGAGGTCCCGGGGGTTTTCCAGCTCTGTGGTGCGTACCATGTTACGAGCTCGGAAACCGTCTTCCGCGAGGATATACCATCGCGTGTGGCATACGTTCTTCCAGTGGTGTCGACCGAGAGGTTATGCACCGCGGGAGTTTCGTCTGTCTCGGATTCTCGCCTTCCTGCAAGCGGGACTAGATCATGGGCTTCGCCTTGCTTCTTTGAAGGTACAGGTTTCGGCCCTATCTGTCTGGTTTCACCGTAGGATTGCTACAATCCCGGATGTGCGCACCTTTATGCAGGGTGTTCTCCGCATTCAGCCGCCCTTTGTTCCACCTGTGGCGCCTTGGGATTTGGCTGTGGTCCTGAGGGCTCTCCAAGGACCGCCGTTTGAACCACTGGGCTCAGTGGATCTTAAATGGCTAACAGCTAAGACTGTTTTCCTTCTGGCCATTGCTTCGGCCAGACGTGTTTCTGAGTTAGGGGCTCTTTCTTGTAGACCCCCTTTCTTGGTTTTTTATGGGAACAGGGCAGTGCTCCGCACTCGGCCCGAGTTTCTTCCCAAAGTTGTTTCCCAGTTTCATATTAACGAGGAAATAGTTGTTCCGGCCTTTAACTCACCGGGTCTTTCCGTGGGTGAGGCCTCTTTGGATGTTGTGCGGGCCTTAAGGACTTATGTTGACCGCACTTCTTCGTTTAGGAAGTCGGACGCTTTGTTTGTCCTCTTTGGCTTCCGTAAAAAGGGTTGGCCTGCTTCAAAGCAAACTTTGGCAGCCTGGATCCGTATGGCTATTTCTGAAGCTTATCTTCATGAAGGCCTACCGGTCCCTCCTTCTCTGAAGGCTCATTCCACTAGGTCTGTGGGTCCTTCGTGGGCAGCTCGACGTGGTGCCTCGGCAGTTCAGATCTGCAAGGCTGCTACGTGGTCTTCTGTCCATACCTTCGTGAGGTATTACAGGTTTGACACCTTCGCCTCTCAGGATGCTTCCTTCGGGCGGCGGATTCTCCTTTCTGCACAGGAGCGTCCCCACCCTTAAAGGATACTGCTTTGGGACATCCCCAAGGTATCCTGTGGATACCCTATGGACCCTGAAGTAGAAAATATGAGATATGGTAAGAACTTACCCTTGTTATCTCTATTTCTACGAAGTCCATAGGGTTCCACAGGACTCCCGCCCTGTCGCACCTGTGCTACAGATGGGCTTTGCTCTGGTCACCGGTTTTCCGTCTCCCTCTGGTGAGAATGTGATTCTTGTATGTGTCCAGATCTTTGTTCTCTCTCTTCCTTCTCCTCCTCCGGCCTATGGCTTGGTAACTAACTGAGGTGCCTTGGCTCGGGGGCGGGGTATAGGAGGGGGACCTAGTGCATCCTGGGAGGCTGAAAGCTTAACTCTTTGGTGCCCTGCGACTGACGTCACACCTATACCCAAGGTATCCTGTGGAACCCTATGGACTTCGTAGAAATAGAGATAACAAGGGTAAGTTCTTACCATATCTCATATTATATATATATATATATATATATTATAGTATTTAGAAAAGAAGAGCCTCAAAAGGGATTTAAAATAAAACTATTATGGAAAATAAATTTTGGCCCAGGACATCACGTCATAGTTAATGAGAGGTTAGGGAACTACTGAAAAATAGTACTGCCCTTAAAACGATATCATTCAGCGCCAGCTCTCTCCCCCATTCCCCAACTTGACAATATCATGGCCTGCATGTTTGCCCGATGAACGACAATGAAAAACGACGCGCGTGAACGTGCACCGTTCGTCGTTTTGGTGAAAAAAATGAACGACTGAACGATATGCCTGTCGGTGCACCAGGTGTAATCAGCTGGCCGTCCAACCCCAAATCCAGTGGCGTAACTACCGGGCTGGCTGCAAACAGTGGCGTAACTACCGTGAGTGCAAGGGGTGCGGCTGCTATGGTGCACAGGCTGCCTGTGTGGCCCGACGCTTCCCCTGCACCCAATCGCGCCACTGTTAGCATGCATGTTAGTAAATAGTGGGGTCATTTCTCAGTATCATTGGAATGGGGCTATAGGTGAGGACAATGTAAACATATAAAGGCTGCAGGTGTACTTCACGGTCCAGATTTCAGCCCGGGCAATGACGGGTATCCCAGCTAGTAGATAGATAGATAAATAAATGCATACACCATTGTGAATGTCAGCTATTACGGCTGTCTATGTATAAATGCTGTGGCTTTGCTCTGATTCTTCAGAGTGTGAATGAAGCCAGGTTCATAATTCACCCACTTCTTCAGAGGTTAGGCTGCAAGGGGTGGGGGTGGGTATTAGTGTTAGGCTGCAAGGGGTGGGGGTGATTATTAGGGTTAGGCTGCAAGGGGTGGGGGTGGGTATTAGTGTTAGGCTGCAAGGGGTGGGGGTGATTATTAGTGTCAGGCTGCGGGAGAGGTGGGTTAGGGGAAGTGTTAAGGTTAGGATATTTACCCTATTCTGTTTGCATTCTGACCACTGGGTTCCCGTACCCAACCCTATATGTGTATACAGAGCTCCTATTACATACAGTATATATGTGTATACAGAGCTCCTATTACATACAGTATATATGTGTATACAGAGCTCCTATTACATACAGTATATATGTGTATACAGAGCTCCTATTACATACAGTATATGTGTATACAGAGCTCCTATTACATACAGTATATATGTGTATACAGAGCTCCTATTACATACAGTATATGTGTATACAGAGCTCCTATTACATACAGTATATGTGTATACAGAGCTCCTATTACATACAGTATATATGTGTATACAGAGCTCCTATTACATACAGTATATGTGTATATAGAGCTCCTATTACATACAGTATATGTGTATACAGAGCTATTACATACAGTATATGTGTATACAGAGCTCCTATTACATACAGTATATATGTGTATACAGAGCTCCTATTACATACAGTATATGTGTATACAGAGCCCCTATTACATACAGTATATGTGTATACAGAGCCCCTATTACATACAGTATATGTGTATACAGAGCTCCTATTACATACAGTATATGTGTATACAGAGCTCCTATTACATACAGTATATATATGTATACAGAGTTCTTATTACATACAGTATATGTGTATACAGAGCTCCTATTACATACAGTATATATGTATACAGAGCTCCTATTACATACAGTATATATGTGTATACAGAGCTCCTATTACATACAGTATATGTGTATACAGAGCCCCTATTACATACAGTATATGTGTATACAGAGTTCCTATTACATACAGTATATGTGTATACAGAGCCCCTATTACATACAGTATATGTGTATACAGAGTTCCTATTACATACAGTATATGTGTATACAGAGCCCCTATTACATACAGTATATATGTATACAGAGCCCCTATTACATACAGTATATGTGTATACAGAGCTCCTATTACATACAGTATATGTGTATACAGAGCTCCTATTACATACAGTATATATGTGTATACAGAGCTCCTATTACATACAGTATATGTGTATACAGAGCCCCTATTACATACAGTATATGTGTATACAGAGCTCCTATTACATACAGTATATGTGTATACAGAGCTCCTATTACATACAGTATATGTGTATACAGAGCCCCTATTACATACAGTATGTATGTGTATACAGAGCCCCTATTACATACAGTATATGTGTATACAGAGCTCCTATTACATACAGTATATATGTGTATACAGAGCTCCTATTACATACAGTATATGTGTATACAGAGCTCCTATTACATACAGTATATATGTGTATACAGAGTTCCTATTACATACAGTATATGTGTATACAGAGCTCCTATTACATACAGTATATATGTGTATACAGAGCTCCTATTACGTACAGTATATGTGTATACAGAGTTCCTATTACGTACAGTATATGTGTATACAGAGCTCCTATTACGTACGGTATATGTGTATACAGAGCTCCTATTACGTACGGTATATGTGTATACAGAGCTCCTATTACATACAGTATGTGTATACAGAGCTCCTATTACATACGGTATATGTGTATACAGAGCTCCTATTACATACGGTATATGTGTATACAGAGCTCCTATTACATACAGTATGTGTATACAGAGCTCCTATTACATACAGTATGTATGTGTATACAGAGCTCCTATTACATACAGTAAATATGTGTATACAGAGCTCCTATTACATACAGTATATGTCTATACAGAGCTATTACATACGGTATATGTGTATACAGAGCTCCTATTACTTACGGTATATGTGTATACAGAGCTCCTATTACTTACGGTATATGTGTATACAGAGCTCCTATTACATACAGTATATAAGTGTATACAGAGCTCCTATTACATACAGTATATATGTGTATACAGAGCTCCTATTACATACAGTATATGTGTATACAGAGCTCCTATTACATACAGTATGTATGTGTATACAGAGCCCCTATTACATACAGTATATGTGTATACAGAGCTCCTATTACATACAGTATATATGTGTATACAGAGCTCCTATTACATACAGTATATGTGTATACAGAGCTCCTATTACATACAGTATATATGTGTATACAGAGTTCCTATTACGTAAAGTATATGTGTATACAGAGCTCCTATTACATACAGTATATATGTGTATACAGAGCTCCTATTACGTACAGTATATGTGTATACAGAGCTCCTATTACGTACAGTATATATGTGTATACAGAGCTCCTATTACATACAGTATATGTGTATACAGAGCTCCTATTACATACAGTATATATGTGTATACAGAGCTCCTATTACGTACAGTATATGTGTATACAGAGTTCCTATTACGTACAGTATATGTGTATACAGAGCTCCTATTACGTACGGTATATGTGTATACAGAGCTCCTATTACATACGGTATATGTGTATACAGAGCTCCTATTACATACAGTATGTGTATACAGAGCTCCTATTACATACGGTATATGTGTATACAGAGCTCCTATTACATACAGTATGTGTATACAGAGCTCCTATTACATACGGTATATGTGTATACAGAGCTCCTATTACATACAGTATGTGTATACAGAGCTCCTATTACATACAGTATGTATGTGTATACAGAGCTCCTATTACATACAGTATATATGTGTATACAGAGCTCCTATTACATACAGTAAATATGTGTATACAGAGCTCCTATTACATACAGTATATATGTATACAGAGCTCCTATTACATACAGTATATGTGTATACAGAGCTCCTATTACATACAGTATATATGTGTATACAGAGCTCCTATTACATACAGTATATATGTGTATACAGAGCTCCTATTACATACAGTATATATGTATACAGAGCTCCTATTAAAATATATGTGTATACAGAGGACCACGTTCTGTCTCTGTGGTTTTTGGGTTCTTGCTGGGGTCTGTGATTACTTGGTTTTCCAAACCTGGTTCTTTCTGGGTCACATGTTATGAACTTGCAATGGATTTCATGCACCTGGTATATAAGTCTGTTACTAACTGAGCATTGCTGTCTGTGCAACGTTACCTTCAGGTTTTTCCTTGGACTCCTGCCAGATCCTCGCTGTACCTGATATATGCTGTGGATTTGCCCTGCCCGGTTCTGCTACTGATTCTCGGCTGCACTACAGAGCCCAGCGCTGCTACTGGCCCTGCTGCAATACAAACCTAACTCTGCTATTAGTCTCCGCTGTACTATTAGCCCAACTTTGCTATTGATTCATGGCCTCATCGTGTTCACCTTAAACAAACAGTTGTCAACTGCATCATAAAAAGTACTTCATTCCGGATCTTGGTTACATCTCAGGGCTCAACCCGGCTCTTCACATCGGACTTCAGTTACAGTACGGGGCTCATCCCCGCATCTCTTCATACCGGATCTTCGCCACATCTTGGGGCTAAACCCCATACCGGATTTCAGTCACGTCTCGGGCTCAACCCCGCATCGCCTCATACCGGATCCCCATCACATCTTGGGGCTCAACCCCATACCGGATCTTTGTCACATCATGGAGCTTAACCCCGCTCCTCATCCTATTGGATTTCAGTTACGTTTCAGGGTTCAACCCTGCACCTGCTTGTTTGTAGAATATGAACTTTGTGTCAATTGAACTTTAGTTCTTGTGGGCTAACCCTGGTACCTGCTTATAGTAATATTACGAATTCTGCTTGTGTGGCGATGCCCTCCGTTTCCCAAAGTGGAGGCGTATTGCTGCCGTTTGGGGGGAGGGAAGAAGCCAAGATCTCCGTAGGGTGACGGAGATTTCCTGGCCTCTTCCTCTAAACCGCAGCGGCTGGCTGTGGGACCCCATGGGTCATTGCAACCGGCCGATGGTACGCAGATTTACCGATGCTGCGTTGGACAACGCAGCTTGGATAAGTAATGCACAGGAGACGTGATGCCTCCTGCTGCATTATTATATCTGCAAGGACCGCAATTGCAAAGCTGCCTGCGTGCACTACACACTACAGTATAGGCCTGCACTACACATTACAGTATAGGCCTGCACTACACACTACAGTATAGGCCTGCACTACACACTACAGTATAGGCCTGCACTACACACTACAGTATAGGCCTGCACTACACACTACAGTATAGGCCTATGCCTGCACTACACACTACAGTATATGCCTGCGTGCACTACACACTACAGTATAGGCCTATGCCTGCACTACACACTACAGTATAGGCCTGCACTACACACTACAGTATAGGCCTGCACTACACACTGCAGTATAGGCCTGCACTACACACTGCAGTATAGGCCTGCACTACACACTGCAGTATAGGCCTGCACTACACACTGCAGTATAGGCCTGCACTACACACTGCAGTATAGGCCTGCCCTACACACTGCAGTATAGGCCTGCCCTACACACTGCAGTATATGGCTGCACTACACACTACAGTATAGGCCTGCACTACACACTACAGTATAGGCCTGCGCTACACACTACAGTATAGGCCTGCGCTACACACTACAGTATAGGCCTGCGCTACACACTACAGTATAGGCCTGCGCTACACTCTACAGTATAGGCCTGCGCTACACACTGCAGTATAGGCCTGCGCTACACACTGCAGTATAGGCCTGCGCTACACACTGCAGTATAGGCCTGCCCTACACACTGCAGTACATGGCTGCACTACACACTACAGTACAGGCCTGCACTACACACTACAGTACAGGCCTGCGTTACACACTACAGTACAGGCCTGCGCTACACACTACAGTACAGGCCTGCGCTACACACTACAGTATAGGCCTGTGCTACACTCTACAGTATAGGCCTGCGCTACACACTACAGTATAGGCCTGCGCTACACACTACAGTATAGGCCTGCTCTACACACTACAGTATAGGCCTGCGCTACACACTACAGTATAGGCCTGCGCTACACACTACAGTATAGGCCTGCGCTACACACTACAGTATAGGCCTGCGCTACACACTACAGTATATGGCTGCGCTACACACTACAGTATATGGCTGCGCTACACACTACAGTATAGGCCTGCGCTACACACTACAGTATAGGCCTGCGTACACTACACACTACAGTATAGGCCTGCACTACACACTACAGTATATGGCTGCACTACACACTACAATATAGGCCTGCACTACACACTACAGTATAGGCCTGCGTACACTACACACTACAGTATAGGCCTGCGTACACTACACACTACAGTATAGGCCTGCACTACGCACTACAGTATAGTCCTGCACTACACACTACAGTATAGGCCTGCACTACACACTACAGTATAGGCCTGCGCTATACACTACAGTATAGGTCTGCGCTACACACTACAGTATAGGCCTGCACTACATACTACAGTATAGTCCTGCGCTACACACTACAGTATAGTCCTGCGCTACACACTACAGTATAGGCCTGCGCTATACACTACAGTATAGACCTGCGCTACATACTACAGTATAGGCCTGCACTACACACTACAGTATAGGTCTGCACTACACACATACTTGCCTACTTTTGAAAAAGCATTTCAGGGAGATAGTGAAAGCAGCACCTATGAGCGCGTGTTACAGTGGGCGTGTACTGATACATCTGAGAGGCGTGTCATACATGTGATGGGCGTGTACTGATAAATCTGAGAGGCGTGTCCTAAACCTGACTTACATCAAATGTCAACCAGCCCAAAAGCAGTTAGTAAGATCTGTTTGTTGATGAAAACACACTAATACTTTTCAGAAATTCATAGGGATCAATGGCCCTGATTCAGAGCCGGACGCTCTAACAGAGCGCTCGCTCTGAATCAGGGCCGTCCTTCTTCTTTGTGACCACCCACAGCTATAGCGAGCGGCCAGGAAGATGGTCGCAATGGTCAAGACCATCGCGACCATCGGGCTTGCGACGAGACCCTTGTGGTAGGGTCTTGTTGCCGCAAGCCCTGGAGTGCTTTCAGCTCTATCAGAGCCGAGAGCACTCCCACTGACATCACTTGTGATGTCAGTGGGGTCGGCCCCAGATGGTAGGCGTTCCCATGGGAACGCCTCTGTCTGGGCAGCCACGCCCCTGGCACGCCCACCAAAGGGGCCGTGCTGTCACTCACCATCGTCAGCACGCCCCCTTTGGTACGAGACCCGGAGTGACGGCTTGCCCGTCGCAATCTGGGTCTCGCGCATGCGCACGACGGAGCCGGCACCGTCGTGCGCATGCGCGCTGCGCCAACATCGACCCGCTTGCGAGCGCTCGCGATCGGGTCTGAATCAGGCCCAATGTGCCTTATAATAACCAATGCAAGGAAATGACACTAATGATCTCATTTGAATGTATATATCTCTGTTTTTTAATATAACAGCTTCATAATGGGGATAAGGATGAAATGAGGGAGATTGCTAGACTCTTCAGGGAGACAGGGAGATTGCTACTATTTCAGGGAGTCTCCCTGACAATGAGGGAGAGTTGGCAAGTATGCCTACACACTACAGTATAGGGCTACACTACAGTATAGGCCTGCACTACACACTACAGTATAGGGCTACACTACAGTATAGGCCTGCACTACAAACTACAGTATAGGCCTGCACTACACACTACAGTATAGGCAGTGGCGTAACTAGGGTATTTGGAGCTCAGGGCAAATTTGAAAACGGAGCCGCCCCCCCCTCCCCGCTAACACAGTGATATGTGCGTGCGCCGAAGGCGCGCGCGCTGCAAAAAATGGGCGTGGTCACTTTAAAATGGGGCGTGTCCACATGAGACGCCCCTTTATTTTCACGCTGAACATTCCTATCCATATGCATCTTAACCCCAGTAGTACCCCTTATACAGTACCCCCAGTATGCAGTTGTGGTCCCTCTTATGCAGGCCCATAGTAGTGCCCCTTATACAGTACCCCCAGTAGTGGCCCCCAAAATGCAGTGCCCCACATAGTGTTCCCCTTATGCAGTGCCCCCAGTAGCAGTCCCCACAATGCAGTGCGCCCAGTAGCAGTATCCCCTTATGCAGTGCCCTTTATATGGTGCCCCCAGTAGTAGTCCCCCCCATGCAGTTTTCCCAGTAGTGGTCCCCTTATGCAGGCACCCTGTAGTGATCCCCCTATCCAGTGCCCCCTGTAGTGGCCCTTCCTATTATTGCCCCCAGTAGTGGTCCCCCGAGTGCAGTGCCTCTAGTAGGCCCCTTTCATAATGCCCCCCAGTGGTAGTTCCCCCCCAAGTAGTAGTCCCCAGTAGAGTAGGTGCTCCCAATGGTGCCCCCAGTAGTAGCCACCCCTCCCCCAGTAGAGGTCCCCCCAGTAGTAGCCACCCCTCCCCCAGTAGAGGTCCCCCCAGTAGTAGTCACCCCTCCCCCAGTAGAGGTCCCCCCGGTAGTAGCCACCCCCCTCCCCCGTTGTGCAGATAGGTTACAAAAAAAAAAAATATATATATATATATCTATAAAAATATACTTACCTGAATCTCTGCTTCTGCTCCTGCTCCTGATCGCGACGCTGCTCCCGCCCGGGTGGGCGCGCTCAGCATTATGGGACTGACGTCATGACGTCAGTCCCATTACCCACTGCAGGAGCCGGACGGAAGTCCGGCTCTTGCAGTGGGTGCTGCAGCAGTCAATGAGAGTCTATCTGACTCTCACTGGCTGCTGTTTAACACACCCATCGCTGGCGGCGATGCGTGTGTTATGCACAGCCTGAGCCCGCCTCCTGGGGGAGGGAACGGGCTCAGGCGTGCAGCACAGGACCGGCGCTGGAAGCCTAGCACCGGTCCTGTGTAAATGTGTAGCGCTGACAGCACTCATTGCGGTCGGCGCAACACTGGCTAACAAGGGGGGGCGGGCCGGTACCGTGGCCGGCGGCGCCCCCCCGCACTGCCGGTCCAACGGCGCCCAGGTCACGAACCCCGCCCGCCCTGCCCTAGTTACGCCACTGAGTATAGGCCTGCACTACACACTACAGTATAGGCCTACACTACAGTATAGGCCTGCTCTACACACTACAGTATAGGCCTGCACTACACACTACAGTATAGGCCTGCACTGCACACTACAGTATAGGCCTGCGCTACACACTACAGTATAGGCCTGCGCTACACTCTACAGTATAGGCCTGCGCTACACACTACAGTATAGGCCTGCGCTACACACTACAGTATAGGCCTGCGTGCACTACACACTACAGTATATTCCTGCACTACACACTACAGTATACGGCTGCACTACACACTACAGTATAGGCCTACACTACAATATATGCCTGCGTGCACTACACACTACAGTATAGGTCTGCACTACACACTACAGTATAGGCCTGCACTACACACTACAATATATGCCTGCGTGCACTACACACTACAGTATATTCCTGCACTACACACTACAGTATAGGCCTGCACTACACACTACAGTATATGGCTGCACTACACACTACAGTATATTCCTGCACTACACACTACAGTATATGGCCTGCACTACACACTACAGTATATGGCTGCACTACACACTACAGTATATTCCTGCACTACACACTACAGTATAGGCCTGCACTACACACTACAGTATATTCCTGCGCTACACACTACAGTATAGGCCTGCACTACACACTACAGTATAGGCCTATGCCTGCACTACACACTACAATATATGCCTGCGTGCACTACACACTACAGTATAGGCCTGCGCTACACACTACAGTATAGGCCTGCGCTACACACTACAGTATAGGCCTGCGCTACACACTACAATATAGGCTGCGTGCACTACACACTACAGTATAGGCCTGCACTACACACTACAGTATACGCCTGCACTACACACTACAGTATAGGCCTGCACTACACACTACAGTATAGGCCTGCACTACATACTACAGTATACGGCTGCACTACACACTACAGTATACTCCTGCACTACACACTACAGTATATTCCTGCACTACACACTACAGTATAGTCCTGCACTACACACTACAATATATGCCTGCGTGCACTACACACTACAGTATAGGCCTGCACTACACACTACAGTATAGGCCTGCGCTACACACTACAGTATAGGCCTGCGCTACACACTATAGTATAGGCCTGCGCTACACACTACAGTATAGGCCTGCACTACACACTACAGTATAGGCCTGCACTACACACTACAATATAGGCTGCGTGCACTACACACTACAGTATACGCCTGCACTACACACTACAGTATACGCCTGCACTACACACTACAGTATAGGCCTGCACTACACACTACAGTATAGGCCTGCAGTACACACTACAGTATTTGCCTGCACTACACACTACAGTATAGGCCTGCACTGCACACTACAGTATAGGCCTGCACTGCACACTACAGTATAGGCCTGCGCTACACTCTACAGTATAGGCCTGCGCTACACACTACAGTATAGGCCTGCGCTACACACTACAGTATAGGCCTGCGTGCACTACACACTACAGTATATTCCTGCACTACACACTACAGTATATGGCTGCATTACACACTACAGTATAGGCCTGCACTACACACTACAGTATAGGCCTGCGCTACACACTACAGTATAGGCCTGCGCTACACACTACAGTATAGGCCTGCGCTACACACTACAGTATAGGCCTGCGCTACACACTACAATATAGGCTGCGTGCACTACACACTACAGTATATTCCTGCACTACACACTACAGTATAGGCCTGCACTACACACTACAGTATACGCCTGCACTACACACTACAGTATAGGCCTGCACTACACACTACAGTATAGGCCTGCACTACACACTACAGTATAGGCCTGCACTACATACTACAGTATACGGCTGCACTACACACTACAGTATACTCCTGCACTACACACTACAGTATATGGCTGCACTATACACTACAGTATATTCCTGCACTACACACTACAGTATAGTCCTGCACTACACACTACAATATATGCCTGCGTGCACTACACACTACAGTATAGGCCTGCACTACACACTACAGTATAGGCCTGCGCTACACACTACAGTATAGGCCTGCGCTACACACTATAGTATAGGCCTGCACTACACACTACAGTATAGGCCTGCACTACACACTACAGTATAGGCCTGCACTACACACTACAATATAGGCTGCGTGCACTACACACTATAGTATATTCCTGCACTACACACTACAGTATAGGCCTGCACTACACACTACAGTATACGCCTGCACTACACATTACAGTATAGGCCTGCACTACACACTACAGTATAGGCCTGCAGTACACACTACAGTATTTGCCTGCACTACACACTACAGTGTAGGCCTGCACTACACACTACAGTATAGGCCTGCACTACACACTACAGTATATGGTTGCACTACACACTACAGTATATTCCTGCACTACACACTACAGTGTATGGCTGCACTACACACTACAGTATATTCCTGCACTACACACTACAGTATAGGCCTGCACTACACACTACAGTATAGGCCTGCACTACACACTACAGTATAGGCCTGCTCTAGACACTACAGTATAGGCCTGCACTACACTCTACAGTATAGGCCTGCACTACACACTACAGTATAGGCCTGCGCTACACACTACAGTATAGGCCTGCGCTACACACTACAGTATAGGCCTGCGCTACACACTACAGTATAGGCCTGCGCTACACACTACAGTATAGGCCTGCGCTACACACTACAGTATAGGCCTGCACTACACACTACAATATAGGCCTGCGTGCACTACACACTACAGTATATTCCTGCACTACACACTACAGTATATGGCTGCATTACACACTACAGTATAGGCCTGCACTACACACTACAGTATAGGCCTGCACTGCACACTACAGTATATGGCTGTGTGTTTTGCAATTACGATCCTTACAGAATCAGGCTCTCAGTTGCGGGCTATGCAGAGATGTGCAAATGCCGAGATCCGCCTGTGGTCAGACCCATCACTTGCACTAAGTACAGGCTGGTGAAAGTCTGCGCTGAGATAGGGGGCAGCACAAAATCTGCGCATGTCTGCTTACGGGCGAATATCCGCAGTTAGTTCTGTGCACTCAGTGCGGTTATACCTGCGGGCAACTCCCCTGTACATCTGGGTGTTACATCACCTTGGTTTCTTCCTTTACCTGTTTACTTCTCATATATCCTATCTATGTGCTGTTGGCTGCCCCATGTTTCTTTGCATTTCTTGTCATAGGGCCGTTGCGACTGTGTGTTCTTACGCAGATACTGTAATTTAATACGCAATTGTCGCAGCTGCCGAGATATGTACTTAGACACTCACCGCTGGCTTTGCAAATCCGTAAAAATTAGCATCATCGGTGGCAGATCAGACGATTGTCGTCCTTCTGGGTAAGCCTATGGTCGCGCAGAATGGGCACAGGAACGGAGACGCTGGCACCAGTGACACTGCGTACAAAGACACAGCCGCTGGATCCGACACACCTATAAAACGGTTGAGACGCGCCCGTGATTTTCTAACCACCCCTGTAGAATGGAGGCATGTATACTTTAATGAAATGCAATATGCCATCTGTGTGCTCATAACCATCAGCCCATAGCATGTACTATGATACACTACTATTTGTCACTATACACAACCTATGAAAGAATACAGGAGAGAAAGGCCCCCGGTTGGACTTACAACGCCCGGTGGCAGCAGCTTCTCTCCCCTAGTCTATTACTGTGTGTTTGGATCTGAGCACTTACTCAGTGCACCAGACCAGAGAGCAGCTGCCAGAAAGAAGAGACAGGTGTCTTACCATGAGGTGGGAGAGTGTGTGCTCAGAGAGCTCAGGCCCTGATTCAGACCCGATCGCAAGTGCAGTATACCGGGTCGATGGTGGGCCAGTGCGCATGACGGAGCCGGCTCCATCGTGCGCATGCGCGAGACCCGGATAGCGAAGGGCACTCCGTCGCTTCGGGTCTCGCAACAAAGGGGGCGAGCTGTCGGTGTTGAGTGACAGCTCACCCCCTTCGGTGGGCGGGCTGGGGGAGTGGCTGCCCAAACGGAGGCGTTCCCATGTGAACGCCTCCATTTGGGGGCGGCCCCACTGACATCACGAGTGATGTCAGTGGGAGAGATTTCGGCTCTGTTAGAGCCGAAATCTCTCTGGGGCTTGCGGCCACGAGACCGTACCACAAGGGTCTCGTCGCAAGCCCGATGGTCTTGACCATCGCGACCATCTTCCTGGCCGCTCGCTATAGCTGTGGGTGGTCACCCACAGCTATGCGAGCGGCCAGGAGGCCTTTCTTAAATAAAAAAAAAAAAAGACCCTGATTCAGAGCGAGCGTGACCCTGATTCAGAGCGAGCGCTCTGTCAGAGCGTCCGGCTCTGAATCAGGGCCTCAGTTCTATGTCTTACTGGTTATACTATGAATGTATATTTAGTATGGGATGTTTAACCCTTTTCCAGATAATTTATGGTATTTATATCAGATAAATGTATATATTTGATACATAAAGTTCATTATTAATACTGTATTACATATACTATCCACTATATAAGTAAGCACATGTGTACATAAATGTCCAGGGCCGGTACTAGGTTCTTCTGCCCCTCCCCCAGTGCTCTGCAGACCAGGGAACTGGTTCCCACATACAGGAATAAAAAACGCGATGCCGATGTTTGTGCAGTTGTGTGATTTTTTTTTATACCGCACAGGTGTATGAAGTGCACTGCGAATGCGTCAAATTTCATTACCGACGGCGTTCGCAGTGTAGACTTGGAAGCAGTTATTGACAGACAGGGAGGATTTGTAGGAGGTAACGGGGGAGGGTGTAAACTCCATAGGGCTGCTCAGAACATCGATGCCGCGTCCGTTGGTGCGTCTGTGTATGCAAGTGCCCGGAATTGAGTCTTTAGTGCCTCAATACCAATAACAGTGGCTGCACCATTTGCATAAGTTCGCACAACGGCTGCACGTATGCAGTAATCTCCAGCTCTGATTTAGGCCCATAGTTTTATCTAGAGATGTGCGGTTCGGATTTACTCGGATATGTTCGGATCTCAAAAACGGCATCATATTGGCTACCTGGCTGTCACGTGTTTTGGATAGCCAATAAGAGAAATCCGAACTTGCGATAAGAACTGAATAAAACCGAACTCACACATCTCTAGTTATCTACGTACTTTTAATGGTAGCAACAGGATACAAGTGTCAGGAGATGATAATCCACCTTTTTTTGTGTGTTCTCTGGAAAGGCCGTCATTGCCGACAGTCGGCAGCAATAGTATGCAGTTGGGAAGCCGGCGGACCTAATCCCGACAACCAGCTACCCGACTGTCATATCCCGGCAAGGGTCTAAAGACAGGTGTCGATATGCCAACGCCTGTCATTAGACATACGCCGGGAGCCCGGCATCCTGATCGAAGGGACGCCGAGCGCGGATAGCCGCGGGAGGGAGGGTTAGGTTTAGGGTTCCCGGGAGGGACTTAGGGTTAGGCACCCCCACGGGAGGTTAGGTTTAGGCTAGGGGAAGGGAGGGTTAGGGTTAGGCACTCCCAGGGGGAGGTTAGGGTTAGGCACCCCCCCCGGGGGACTTAGGTTTAGGGAGCGGGGAAGGGGGGTTTAGGCACTTAGGGCCTCATTCAGAGCCAGACGCTATTTGCGGACGCTCGTTCTGAAAAAGGGGCCTGATATTTAAATTGAGCGCTCGCTCTTTGCGGTCTGTTGACGCCTCTTTGTCTGAGCGAGCGTCCGAAACATGCGCTCGCTATTTTGTAAAGACGCTCCTTGGCCGTTCGCATCATACGTCATCTCCGCTATTTATTAGATTAATCGAGTACATCGAAAGGCGTCTCAACTGCTCGCAATTCTTGTGGTAGGATTTTCTTACCGCTATCACTGCGAGCAGTTCAGGCTAAAAGACAACCAAGTGACGTGGTCGATGACGCTGCTTTGTTAATTATGCACACCCATTAAACGCCCGTTTTGACCGCTTGGCACGCCTGCGTTCGGATCTCCACTCCCCGTTTTCAAGCACCTTCCCCTGTTACCACCCACAAATGCCTCATTCTGTCACTCAAATTTGCAGCCCCTCCCTGTTTTACGAGCGCACGATTTCCGACCGCAATGACTGGTTGGCGCATGCACATTACGATCCATACGCATGCACAGATGTGCGAACATCGCTCGGAGCGAGTGAGCTGCCGCTTACGAGCGGCTCTGAATCAGGCCCTTAGAGTGGGGATTAGGGTTAGGCACAGGGGGGAGGAGGTTAGAGTTAGGCACCCCTAAGCGAGGGTTAGGGTGTAGAATAGGTTAGTAAGTACTTACCTGGGGACGATCGGGATTTCCACTGCTGCCGGGATGCTGGTGTCAGGATTCCAACCGCTGGACATGCGTCCGGCGGTAAATCATACCGATTCCATAGAGAGGGATGCTGCCAGGGGTGGATTGGGCCACCTGGACAGTGAGTAAGTTACCACTGGGCCGGTCCCATACACCCCTTTGCCAGGCCGGCTGACATTGGCTGCTGGGGCAGGCCAATTTCTATGTGCCGGGCCAGCTGCCATGCTTCCCGGATTTCCGTTGCACTAGGGAACGCAAACAGGAAGCTGTCATCTGCTCCGGCTAGCAAGCATTTCATAGTGCCGGTAGCCAGGAGCAGTGCTGCACCAACGCGGTAGAGCAGCAGAGTGTATGGAGCTTTAGCTCCAGCCAGGGAGCAGGCACAGTGAGGCTGTGTTAGAAGGGGTGGTCCATTTGTGCACAACACCACCCCACAGAAGTCACGGCAGTTAGGACTCAGGAGCGGGATTGCCGGGCGGTTCCTCATCCTCCTCAGCGTCCATTCCCAGCGGTACTCCAGCACGGTCTGCCATCATCCTGAGCCTGGACCCTTCAGCCGCCGCACTACAGTCACAGCATGACCTGGTGCTCCAGGTAAGAAGCGCAGCTGTCCTATATTCAAATAGATCACTGACTGCCTGTCCAGCTGTGAGGAGACTACAAGTCCCAGCACACTTTGTGAACTGGATGTGCTGGGACTTGTAGTGCCATCACAGCTAGACAGGCCCTGAAAAGACAAGTGATTATATATATATTTATTTATTGTTTTATTAAATTTTAATGAATTTCATGAAATTCCTCTTTCACTATGAGTTTGTACACTTTGCTTTTAGTCTGTTTTAGTAATGTTATATACTGTGTGTATATATGTGTATATATATATATACACAGTATATATATATATATATATATATATATATATATAAATATACACAAATATATATCATGCCAGTACTCCACTCCACAATAGTGGTACCTGTCCACATGCCCTCTTCCTAGATGCTCTCTCTCTCTCTATACATACATACAGGAGCTTATTCAGACCCGGTCGTTAGTACTACGAGCTCGCGACCGGGTCGATGTTGCTCCAGTGCGCATGCGCACGACAGAGCCGGCTCCGTCGTGCGCATGCGTGAGACCCGGCTAACGACGGCTGATCCGTCGTTAGGGGTCTCGTTGCAGACGGGGCGAGCTATCACTCAACATCGACAGCTGGGCGGGCCGGGGGCGTGCCCGGCCTGTTGGAACGCATGCCGTTTGGGGGCGGCCCCACTGACATCATCAGTGATGTCAGTGGGGAGCTTCCTGCTCAAACAGAGCAGGAAGCTCCCTGGGGCTTAAGGTTGACGAGTTCCTACCTTAGGGTCTCGCCGTAAGCCCCGATGATCGCGATGGTCTTGACCATCACCCTTAGCGGTCGTTAGAGCTGTGGGTGTTAACCCACAGCCTAATGACCGACATGGAGGCGGCCGTTCAGGATGCAAGCGGCCGCCCTGTTTCAGAACGACCGCTTGCATCGTACGACCGCCTCTGAATGAGGCCCACAGTGCATACGGAAAGTATTCACAGTGCTTCACTTTTTCCACATTTTGTTATGTTACAGCCTTATTCCAGAATGGAATAAATTATTTTTTATCCTCAAAATTCTACACACAATACCCCATAATGACAACGTGTAAAAAGTGTTTTTGAGATTTTTGCAAATTTAATATAAAAAAAGAAATCACATGTACATAAGTATTCACAGCCTTTGCTCAATACTTTGTTGATGCACCTTTGACAGCAATTACAGCCTCAAGTCTTTTTGAATATGATGCCACAAGCTTGGCACACCTATCTTTGGGCAGTTTCACCCATTCCTCTTGGCAGCACCTCTCAAGCTCCATCAGGTTGGATGGGAAGCGTCGGTGCACAGTGCTGTGAATACTTTCCAAATGCACTGTACATACTCCCCTTCAGTGTCCCTGCCCTCACCCTCCATGTAACCCCCCCTCAGTATTCCTGCCCTCACCCTCCCTGTAACCCCCCCTCAGTGTCCCTGCCCTCACCCTCCCTGTAACCCCCCATCTGTGTCCCTGCCCTCACCCTCCCTGTAACCCCCCCTCTGTGTCCCTGCCCTCACCCTCCCTGTAACCCCCCCCGTGTCCCTGCCCTCACCCTCCCTGTAACCCCCCTGTGTCCCTGCCCTCACCCTCCCTGTAACCCCCCCGCTGTGTCCCTGCCCTCACCCTCCCTGTAACCCCCCCTCTGTGTCCCTGCCCTCACCCTCCCTGTAACCCCCCTCTGTGTCCCTGCCCTCACCCTCCCTGTAACCCTCCCCTCTGTGTCCCTGCCCTCACCCTCCCTGTAACCCCCTTCTATGTCACTGACCACCCTCCCTGTAACTCCCCCTCTGTGTCTCTGCCCTCACCCTCCCTGTAACCCCCCCTCCTCTGTGTCCCTGCCCTCACCCTCCCTGTAACTCCCCCTCTATGTCCCTGACTTCACCCTCCCTGTAACCCCCCCTCCTCTGTGTCCCTGCCCTCACCCTCCCTGTAATTCTCCCCCCCACTGTCCTTACCTTCACCCTCCTTGTAACTCCCCGTCGGTGTCCCTGCCTTCACCCTCCCTGTAACTCACCCTTTGCCCCTGCCCTCACCCTCCCTGTACCTCACACTGTATGTCCTTACCCTGTTTGTCACCTTAATCTCAATATTCCTGCCACTCATACTCACTGTCACTTACTCTGACCGTCATTGTCCTGTCACTCAGTCACATTCACCTTTGTATCACTCACACTGACCCTCAATGTCCCTACACTCATCAATTACAGGAGTCCTGCCAGTCACACTGTCACTCAAGCTAAGTACCACACAAACACCCACAATGTTACTGTTATCGCTCAGTCGTTCCTTATACTGTGCAGTGGATATTGTGCCCACACTGAATGATATGTCGCTCAGTGCAGTCACCATCCCTCATCCCCGAACATGCTCAACCTGATGATATCGTCAGGTTAATCATCATGCTCAGGCGATGAGCGATGCCGACAGCAACCAGCGGGAGCGCGCATTGCTGGTCATTTCCGGCATATCCTCTGCACGATTAATGAACAACTAAACGATAACGAAGTCGGTATCGTTGAATCGTCCATTTATATCGGCAAGTGGATACGCGACTGTAACACACAATCACCATCAACGTTCTCCATCACAAATCATGAGCAGGAAAGAATGTCAGAACGGAAACAGACACAGACAGTGGAGGAGAGCGAGAGGGGGAACGTGGAAGATGGGAGGGAAGAGAGAGACAAAGTGATGGGATGAGAGAAATAGGAGGAAGAATATCAGAGCAAAAAGGGAAATTGTGGAGGGAGAAAAGAGATATGGGGAAAAGACAGAGCGGAGAGGGAGAGATGGAATAACAAGGGGGAAGAGGGGAGGAGAAACGGGGCGCGAGAGAGAGAGAGAGAGAGAGAGAAGGAAAAATATAAATTCAGGCAGCACTGGGGACAGCAATAGTTTCAAAAAATAAAATGAAAGCTAGGCAACGTTGTGCATTATATTTAGATTGTGTATGTATGTATGAATGTTTTTAAATGTAAATTTTTGTGTGAATGTTTTTTTGCTATAATGTGTATATTGGGAAGAGGGTATTAGCCGTATCCACACTAAATTTTCACACACACACACGATCCACACTGGGGTTCTATGTAAAAAGCAAAGTGAAAGTGTATTGAAAAACATATTTTTTGAGTCCAACGCAGAATCAGGCCCAATGAGGGATCCCGCCCCCCTCGACAGACTCCACCCCCTCAACAGACCCCACCCCCATTAGGGCTGCTTCCATAAATTTCCCAGGCTGGTTGTCCATCCTAATCCTCCCCTGGATGCTGCTTCTGTGCACGGTGCACCACAAAGTGTACAGACAGCAATACTGCTCCAATGTATCGTTGTTAGACCAGATGCATCTGCTAAATATTGTAATTTGTCCTTTCTTGGGTGTAACAGGAGGTGTGATCTGTATTGTGGAATACATTCATGAATTTATTATATCACAGAGAGTGTGTGCGTGTGTGGGAATCGGTATGATGCACAGCCGGCCGCATGGCCCGCGGTTCAAATCTTGTCAGCGGCAGCCTGACAGAGGAGGAAATCCCAATCATCCCCAGGTAAGTATAAACTAACCTAATTTTACCCCCTAACCCTAACCTCCTTCCCCCCGTGCCTAACCCTAATCACCCCTCTAAGTGTCTAAACCTAACCCCCTCCTTCCCTGCCGCCTAAACCTAAGTCTCCCGGGGGGTGCCTAACCCTAACCTCCCCCCGGGGGTGCCTAGCCCTCCCTCCCCCTAGCCTAACTCTAACCTCCCGGGGGGGTGCCTAACCTTAAGTCCCCTCCGGGAGCTCAAAACCTAACCCTCCCCCTCCGCGGCTGTCGGCGCCCGGCATCCCTTCGATCGGGATGCCGGTCGCCGGTCTCCTGGCGTCGGTAAAATGACAGGCATCTAGATTTAGACGCCTGTCATTTAACCCTCGCCGGGATTAAGTAGTCTGGAAGCCGGCAGTCGGCATTGCGTCCGCCGGCTTCCTAAACGTATAACCGTGTGTGTACGTGCAACATATAGAGCATAGGTTCTCAAACTCGCTCCTCAGGATCCCAAACAGATCCCTTTGTCAGGGAATGGAAAATACTTTTTGAAGGTATATACACTGCTAAAAAAAATAAAGGGAAGACTAAAATAACACATCCTAGATCTGAATGAATGAAATGTTCTTATTAAATGCTTTGTTCTTTACATAGTTGAATGTGCTGACAACAAAATCACACAAAAATTATCATTGGAAATCAAATTTATTAACCCATGGAGGTCTGATTTTGGAGCCACACTAAAAATTAAAGTGAAAAAAACACACTACAGGCTGCTCCAAGTTTGATGTAATGTCCTTAAAACAAGTCAAACTGAGGCTCAGTAGTGTGTGTGGCCTCCACGTGCCTGTATGACCTCCCTACAACGCCTGGGCATGCTCCTGATGAGGTGGCGGATGGACTCCTGAGGGATCTCCTCCCAGACCTGGACTAAAGCATCTGCCAACTCCTGGACAGTCTGTGGTGTAACGTGGCATTGGTGAATGGAGCGAGACATGACGTCCCAGATGTGCTCAATTGGATTCAGGTCTAGGGAACGGGCGGGCCAGTCCATAGCATCAATTCCTTCGTCTTGCAGGAACTGCTCACACACTCGAGCCACATGAGGTCTAGCATTGTCTAGCATTAGGAGGAACCCAGGGCCAACCGCACCAGCATATGGTCTCACAAGGGGTCTGAGGATCTCATCTCGGTACGTAATGGCAGTCAGGCTACCTCTAGCGAGCACATGGAGGGCTGTGCGGCCCCCCAAAGAAATGCCGCCCCACACCATTACTGACCCACTGCCAAACCGGTCATGCTGGAGGATGTTGCAGGCAGCAGAACGTTCTCCTTGACATCTCCAGACTCTGTCACGTCTGTCACATGTGCTCAGTGTGAACCTGAGCACATGTGACAGACATGAAGAGCACAGGGCACCAGTGGCGAATTTGCCAATCTTGGTGTTCTCTGGCAAATGCCAAACGTCCTGCACGGTGTTGGGCTGTAAGCACAACCCCCACCTGTGGACGTCGGGCCCTCATACCACCCTCATGGAGTCTGTTTCTGACTGTTTGAGCAGACACATGCACATTTGTGGCCTGCTAGAGGTCATTTTGCAGGGCTCTGGCAGTGCGCCTCCTGTTCCTCCTTGCACAAAGGCGGAGGTAGCGGTCCTGCTGCTGGGTTGTTGCCCTCCTATGGCCTCCTCCACGTCTCCTGATGTACTGGCCTGTCTCTTGGTAGCGCCTCCATGCTCTGGACACTACGCTGACAGACACAGCAGACCTTCTTGCCACAGCTCCCATTGATGTGCCATCCTGGATGAGTTGCACTACCTGAGCCACTTGTGTGGGTTGTAGACTCCGTCTCATGCTACCACTAGAGTGAAAGCACTGCCAGCATTCAAAAGTGACCAAAACATCAGCCAAAAAGCACAGGAACGGAGAAGTGGTCTGTGGTCACCACCTGCAGAACCACTCCTTTATTGGGGGTGTCTTGCTAATTGCCTATAATTTCCACCTGTTGTCTATTCCATTTGCACAACAGCATGTGAAATTGATTGTCAATCAATGTTGCTTCCTAAGTGGACAGTTTGATTTCACAGCAGTGTAAATGACTTGGAGTTACATTGTGTTGTTTAAGTGTTCCCTTTATTTTTTTTGAGCAGTGTATATTTTAGAGATGTTGATTTTGGCTTTAAATCATCGTCATGTTTTGGTTTTGCAAAACCATCCTCAAGTGTTTTGGTTCAGTTTTGGTTTTGAATTTCTTAAAAAAATGATTAATCAGCTAAAATCATGTAACATGGAGCTGTTTTTGTTCCTATAGTATTATAGTACATCAGTAACATTAATTTCCAGTCAATTTTGACCACCTCACAGCACCTGAAATAACGAGGGATTTAAATGCAATACAAAATACTGTACGTGAGATCCGGATTTTAGATCCGAGTTCCAAATTTGGCAAGAAGACCCGACTCGGTACTCGACTCGGAATCCCAAAGCGATCCAAACCGGGACATGGTTACACTTGGAAACCACAAAGTTCGGTTGTGCTCAGATTTCAGCAAATCATCTCTAATATCTAAGTCATATATATCTCATATCTATCTATCTCATATCTAACTATCTCATATTTATATATCTATCTATATATCTCATATCTATCTTTCTCAAATATCTATATATCTCATATCTATTTTTCTCATCTAACTCATATTTATCCATCTATCTCATATCTATCTCATATCTAATATTTATCGATCTTATATCTATATCCAGGGCTGTAACTAGGGTAGTGTGACCAGTGCCATGGCACAGGGCACTGCAGGGCAGGGGGCGCTGTTTGGGCCTGTCAGTCTTCCTGTTTATTATCATTCTCACTGGTAGATTCTGCTTTTTTTATCCCCAGTATCCCCTGGCCTCCCCTATCTCTTCCCTGCCCAGTCAGGCCATGGCCCTATTTACAGGTGCACTATCTTATGTCCCTATTTAAAAAATGAGGGGGGGGAGGGGGCGCCAATGCTCTCTCTGGCACAGGGCACCAAAAAGTCTGTAATGGCTCTGTCTATATCATAGCTATCAATCTTTCTCATCTATCTCATATCTATCCAGGGCTGGCTCCAGCATGAGCCACGCCCTGCGCAGTGAGAGCCTCGCGTATGGCTGTAAATGGGGCGTGGGCTAATTACCATAGACCATGCCCCCAAATGATGCTATTAGGGGGCGTGTCTATATGGTACGCCTCCCATTTAACGTCAGGCTGGGGGCGAGCCCAGCACTTCATCTGTAGCTGTGCTGCCCCCAGCTCTCTCCCTGCACTGAATGGATGGCGCGCGCATGCGCGTGGCATCTATTCTTCTTCCCAGGGGCCGGCACCACCGCACAGCTGCAGCAGTGGAGGTGCCCAACATCCCAACCGCCCGCGGGACACTTTGTCCCGTGGGTGGAACAGCGGAGCAGTGCCCGAAAAATGGGACTGTCCCGCTGAAATCTGGAATGGCTGGAAGGGGTGCGCCCTCTATGGGGTGGTGCCCGTTTGACCGCACTGGTCGAACATGCCTCAAGCCGGCTCTGTATCTATCTCATATCTATATTTGTCATCCGGCTATCTATCTCATATCTATCTTTGTCATCCGGCTATCTATCTCATATCTATATTTGTCATCCGGCTATCTATCTCATATCTATCTTTGTCATCCGGCTATCTGTCTCATATCTATATTTGTCATCCGGCTATCTATCTCATATCTATCTTTGTCATCCGGCTATCTCATATCTATCTTTGTCATCCGGCTATCTATCTCATATCTATCGTTGTCATCCGGCTATCTATCTCATATCTATCTCTGTCATCCGGCTATCTATCTCATATCTATCTCTGTCATCCGGCTATCTATCTCATATCTATCTCTGTCATCCGGCTATCTATCTCATATCTATCTCTGTCATCCGGCTATCTATCTCATATCTATCTCTGTCTTCCGGCTATCTATCTCATATCTATCTTTATCATCAATCATCTCTCTCTCTCATGTCTAGTTGCACTATCGGAACAATACTACAAGATGACGCTCTAGAAATTTTTGGGGTTATTTCTACTTATATTCACTGAATTTGAATGACATTAGTTCCACATCCCAATAACGGGTATCAGATGGTGTAATGCTCCAGTAACACAAACATTTCAAACAATTTGCCATTTTTCCTCTCTCTCTCCTGCTAATATCCCCCATTGTACATGAGAGTGTTTGGAATGACAGAGGCTCTGAATCAGGGCGGGACGTTTTTTTTTTTTTCTTCTCCGGCCTCCAGACCGCTCGCTAAGCTGTGGGTGACCACCCACAGCTTAGCGGGCGGCCTGGCGATGGTCGCGATTATCACTACCATCGGGCTTGCGACGAGACCCTTGTTGTAGGGTCTCGTCCACCGCTAGCCCCAGTGAACTTCCTGCTCTAACAGAGCTGGAAGTTCACTACTGACATCAGTGGTGACGTCCGTAGGGCCGCCCACAAACGACATGCGTTCCTTCGGGAACGCCTCCGTTTGTCCAGCCACACCCCCTGCATGCCGACAAAACGGGGCGAGCTGTCAATCACAATCGACGGCCGCCACGTCTTCTAGGGAGTCCCGCAGCGACTGAAAATTCACTCACTACTGGGCTCGTGCACGCCGAGCGTGCGCACTGCCCGGTCATCGACCAGCTTGCGAGCGCTACACGCTCGCGAGCGGGTTTGAATCAGGCCCAGAGTGCAGAAGGCAGAGGAGGAGCAGGGAGAAACTCGCCCACATGCTGTCTCCCAGCTCATTACAGCGACTGTCTGATGTGTCTGAGAGGGCTGCGGAAAGCATGTGACATGATCATTGCTGCAGCAGGGGCACAAGAGCTCATCTCTTATGCTGCTATCCCGATGTTCTCTTACAGCCAGAGCGAGGTTTTCTGCTGAAGCAGATCCTATTTGCACACAGGACGAAATCAAAACATGAGGGAGTGCAGGTGGCAACTTACAGATCGCGGTTCCTGTGGTTTGTTTCTATAGGACAACATCTGGAGGTTTTGCATGGAATGGAAATGACTGGAAATGATCATGTACACCCTGCGCATGCGCACTACTTACTCTGAAGCCGCTGGAGTCTACACCCGGCTACATAGACCGATTCCGGAAGTGACGCCATGCAGAAGACTACTACACCCTGCGCCTGCGCACTACTTACTCTGAAGCCGCTGGATGTCTACAACCGCCTACATAGCCCGATCCCGGAAGTGACGCTAAGCATGAGACAACTACACCCTGCGCCTGCGCACTACTTACTCTGAAGCCGCTGGAGGCTACACCCGGCTATATAGCCCGATTCCGAAAGTGACGCCGTGCAGAAGACAACTACACCCTGCGCCTGCGCACTACTTACTGTGAAGCCGCTGGAGTCTACACCCGCCTACATAGCCCGATTCCGGAAGTGACGCCAAGCATGAGACAACTACACCCTGCGCCTGCGCACTACTTACTCTGAAGCCGCTGGAGGCTACACCCGGCTATATAGCCCGATTCCGGAAGTGACGCCGTGCAGAAGACAACTACACCCTGCGCCTGCGCACTACTTACTCTGAAGCCGCTGGAGGCTACACCTGGCTACATAGCCCGACTCCAGAAGTGACGCCGCGCTTTGGGTAACTCGACACGGCCACCCCAGGTGTTCGGTCATGGCCATGTCGGAGGACGACAAAGAGCAGCCGCAATATGTCTGCACACTATGCAATGTTACGTCTTCTACAGCCTCAGACCTATACGGTCACGTCCTAGGGAAGAAGCACGAAAATGCCATGAGACGTAGATGCCCAGAGATGCTTCCACACAGACAAAGTCTCCAGCACTTCCTGGACACCTATCTGAGGGACGAGCCATTGCTGGGCTTGGAGTACATTGAGGGATTACAGTTTACGTCTAGGTACAAGTGCCACCTCTGTGATCTAGAAGGTCACAAAAGACTTATTTCCAGCCATATAACTACATCGGATCACATGAAGAAATATGTGGACACTCACCACCCTGAGCTGCTGCCTCCCATAGGTCAAAATCTTTCGGTAAAAGCATTGCGTGTAATCGCATCAGAGATTCTCCATCGGCATGGGAGAAAAGATATCACACAAACAAGGTCTACCACTTATGAGGGCCCAATGCTAGGCCCACCGCCGGCCAAAGTGGCCAAAAGTGACCCTCCCAGCAGGGACACTGATCCCCCCAGAAAAGAAACGGACTCTTTAAAACCCAATCGCCAGGATTTAAGCAGAGACCCGCCCCCTTCCCAAAAAGCATTACCGGAGAAGACACCACTGCAGCAACACAAAGCAATCGGGGACATGTGGGAGAGTATGGAATGTCTACCATTTGAATACACTGATGAGTTTTTGGCTTATATGAGAGACTTTGAGATACAAAACGATGAGGACGCCATGTTCGTTAAAATCATCCTTCAGAATTGTATTAAAGCGCTGGAGACGTTTCAGGAAGAGGAAGACAACGCGGTGGCGGAGGGAACGCCCTCCAGCAGTCTCCTGGCTCCAGTACGTGCACCTTGCGCTGTTGCAGAGCGCGTCTGTCATATTCCTGAGACTCTGGATAAACCAGTTCCTTCTGCGTCACGATGTGCTGACAGCTCCAGTCTAGAATCGGAAGCAGCCGATAAAAATGACGCCGCACAGATCTTCTTCAGCACCATCAAAAATATGGAGGCCTCCGAGGTCAGCAGCTTTTTGGCGAAAATTGCTGCTTCAAATCCCACGTTTAAAGGGATTGATGTACCAAATGTGATGAAATACTTACAGGAAACTGGGAGACTTAAATAACCATGATGCTGGAATATTCTGTAGCTATAGATATATTTATTATTTCAGACTTACTACTTTTCACATTTTTGTTTAATTACTCCCCTCCCCCAAACTTCTTCCAGCTTGGAGATCTAAGATGTATTTAAAAAATATAATTTTTGTACAATTTGTTTGGCTTTATAAAGTTATGATTAATTACAATGTACTTGTCACATTTACTGTCAGATTTCCATAATACTATTTGTACTAAGGCACCATACCTTCTGTTTTCGTTCCCGAGTTGGTCAGTAATGCTGGGACTTACAGTTCCATAACAGCTGGAGAGCTGTCCGTTCTCTATAACTTGCATCATATAAGTAGTAAAATGAAAATCTGTCATTGTCACTAATTCACGGTTCGTCTTCAGTTGCAAAATGTTCTAAATGTTTGGCTGCAAACTACTTATTTGGAAATTATAAAGATTTTGTACCCAGTTGGGGACATTATATTATATGTGACCTGTCCTATTTATATTGCGTATAAAGTAATTAAATCTCCCAACGCTGATTTAGGAAACCTTAATAAAAGGCACTACAGGTTATCTATGTAAGGACTAATATTAAGGCTAGAAATACCCCAATATCATCAGGATACTATCCTTTATACACACTTACATAAGTGAGTTGTGCACTTTAAAAAAAGGAAAAAAAAATACCCAAACAGATATTTCTACATCAGGGTCCATAGGGTATCCACAGGATACCTTTGGTGTATAGGTGATGACGTCAGGTATCGGGCACCATATAGTTAAGTTTTTAGCCTCCCAGGATGCACTAGGGTCCCCCTCCTATACCCCGCCCCCGAGCAAAGGCATCCCAGTTTCGTTTGGTGCCCGGCCGGAGTCGGATGCACCTGTTTAGAGGGGGCTAAGATTAGCCCCTGAAGTTTTCTTCAACAAGCAGCTGTGGCTGCTCATCTGGATGGACAGTACTGACGTCCATGCTGTCTTCCCTACACCCCTGCCGGTACCAGAACACCGGTACTGATCCGGGGATGCTGGTAGGCATCTGGGGTCACAGCTGGCGGTGACCCCAGATGTTTGGGACCATGGCAGGATTCAAGGGGCAGCAGGTAAGCAGCGGGGTCCCGTGGTCGGTCCCTGCTGAAACATGGTCCAGAGTCCCCAGGCAGGGGGCTCCCTGGGGACTGGCTGCAGCGTGGAGCCACATAACTAAGCTGCGCTTCCACTACCCCTCTGGGACCGCGGCTGAGCGGTTGCGCTGCGGCGTCCCAGGGGTTAATTGCATGCTAGGGGAGCGCGCCTTCCCTGTATCACAGCCGGCGCCTCCCCCGCTGCACACAGCCCGCTCTGCTGACTGGCCCTGTGGCAGCGCTCCTCCCCCAGGCCGGCCTCTCTGCTTCTCGGTGGCCATCTTTGCTGGAAGCATGTTGAGCGCTGCTGGACGCTGATGATCGGTGGCATCGTGGTCTGGGTCCCCCGGCATACCTCTCCTCCGTTGGTTCAGGTCTGTGTATGCAGCGCTGTGTCCTACCAGGCTCTGTGTCTGCGTAGTTGAGGATCAGCGCTGATAGTACAGGAATTGATTTCTTTGCATTTGTATGTGACTTCTGCTAGCGTCTGCTGCCTGTACTTTCACTTTCTACTGTCAGCCTTTTCACTGTCCCTGTTCTTCTTCTGCTAAAGCCCTTGCGGTGCGGTGCTTGCAGGGTGGTTCTCCCACTATACTAACAAGTATCAGTGAGAGGGGTCACATACTTACCATCATGTCTGAGAGTGACTTTCCTCTCCAGCTTATGTGTACTACGTCCAAGGTACCTATAGCGGAAGGGGAGGGTAGCGCGGAGGGGCTATGTCGACAGTGTTATTTGCTGGCGAGGCCTATTACTGTCAAGGCTCCGGTACAGGAACCGCCCTGGGCTTGTTTCGCCAAAGCGCTTACAACTCTAATGGGCCAGTTAGCTCCGCAGCCTGCATTTTCACAGATGGGATTGTCTCAGCTGTCAGTGGTGTCATCACCCATGCAGGGTTTCCCCACAGTCTCCCTATTTCTCTTCCCCAGGTCTCTCAGGAGCCTGCGTGGGTTAATTCTCTGACAAGTTCTGTACAGCATTTGTTGGACGTGTTACAAGGGGAGTCTGTGTTGCGGCCGGTGGCGTCTTTGTCAGCTCCTTATGAGGATGACGACGGGACGTCTGATGATGGGGAGATTCTGGATCTTTCTAACCAAGAACCTCTCCGTACTAAAGAGTACTAAGAAGTACTAGAAGATGCTAAGTCCAAGGTTTATATTCCTGGACTTATTCGGGCTGTCCGCACAGCTTTAGTGATTGAGGATGAAGATCCTCCGGTGTCCAAATCTAAATATGCCTTTTTTAAGGATAGTAAAGGTGACGCAACTGTGTTTCCTCTTTCGGGTCAGTTAGTAGACCATTTAGAGGAGGCGTGGAAACACCCTGGGAAACGGTATCAGCCTCAGAGACGCTTGGCGGTGGCTTACCTGTTTGCGGACAATTATTTCTCCAAGTGGGAATCCCCTCCACAGGTGGATTCTCATGTGACACGCCTGGTCCGAAGTGCCACGTTGCCCATACTCTCCATGTCCTCCTTGAAGGATGCTACGGATTGTAAGGTGGAGATCTGCCTAAAGTCCGTTTACTCCCTCGCGGGGGGGCAGCCAGGCCGGCTATGGCCATTTGTTGGGTAGCCAGAGCTATGGAGCGCTGGGCGGATAGTTTGGAGGCATCTTTGGACTCCGACTGTTCGGCTGAACAGACTGAGTTGGTAGGCAATCTCCGGGACTCGGCCACTTACATCAATGAGGCGGCCTTGGATATCAGTACCCTGACTTCTCGGATTTCTTCGGCAGCTGTAGCTGCTCGTCGCACCTTATGGTTGCGATCTTTGAAGGCGGACGCTGATTCCAAAAAGGGCTTAGAAGCTTTGCTTTTTAATGGAGAAGTCCTATTTGGTCCGGATCTGGACAAAATTGTAGCCACTCTGGCGGCAGCCAAATCTGCCTGTCTCCCGTATGCTGCAGTTCCTTCCAGTTCGGGTACGTCGGCCTTACAGGGCCCAGGGTAGGCCTAAAGCACAGTCTTTTCCCCGACAGGCTGGCCCCTAAAAATCGGCCCCCGGAAACAGGCCTGGAGTACCAGACGTCCGGCCCCTAATTTGGATGACAAGCCTGCGGCCTGACGGTCCGGGCCTCCCTTTGGGGGATCCCAGAGTGGGAGGCCGCCTGTTGCAGTTCGCCCAGTGTTGGTCGGTGACTACGACAGACAATTGGGTTCATGAGGTGGTTTCTCACGGGTATGCCCTCTCCTTTCGGCACAGGGCCCATCCCGATTGTTCACCACGGGTCTTCCATCAGACCGGGACAAAGCCACAGAACTGTGGAAGGTTTTGCACACTATGCTCCAGGCCGGAGTTATAGTGCCTGTTCCATTCTCCCAGAGGGGCCAGGGTTTCTATTCCAATCTCTTTTTGGTGCAAAAACCCAATGGGTCGTACCATCCGATCCTCAACCTCACAGCACTCAACAAGTCCTTGCGGGTGCCGAGGTTTCGGATGGAAACCCTACGGTCCATCATTCTGGCGCTGGAACCTGGGGATTACATGGTGTCGTTGGACATACAGGACGCTTACCTGTATGTCCCTATTCTTTTACGCCATGAACAGTTCCTCAGGTTTGCAATCCGCAACGATCACTACCAGTTCCGGGCGTTACCTTTTGGCCTGGCGACAGTACCACGTGTGTTCACCAATGTTATGGCGGTCATGGCGGCTTCTCTGCGGCTGCAGGGAGTCCGCATGTTGCCGTACCTAGACGACCTTCTGTTGGTAGCAGGATCTCCAGAGCTCCTTCTACGCCATTTGGATCTGACGATTGCGGTACTGCAGTGGCACGGCTGGTTAATAAACTGGCAGAAGTCCACCCTGATCCCGTCTCAGAGGATTCTACACCTCGGAGCCTTATTGGACTCCAGACAGCAAAGGATCTTTGTGACGGGGGAAAAGATCTCTGCCTTACAGTTGAGGGTGCGCAGTTGTCTGCAGAGTCGCCGTGTCTCTGCACTCGGCGATGAGGTTACTGGGCTCCATGGTGTCAGTATTCGACATGGTAGAATATGCCCAGTTTCACTCCAGACCTCTGCAGCAATTGATCCTGTCCAAATGGAATGGACTGCCTCAGAGTCTAAAGTCCCAGACGATGGTACTCACTCCGGAGGTTTGCCTGTCCCTAGCCTGGTGGTTGCAGACGACCCATCTCAACAAGGGTCGTCCATTCTGGGTGGTGAATTGGGTCCTGTTGACAACGGACGCCAGTTTTCGGGGCTGGGGAGCAGTCACGGGTCCACACTTGTTCCAGGGCAGGTGGACTCGGGCGGAAACAGAGCTTCCAATAAACATCTTGGAGCTCCGCGCGGTTTTCAATGCTCTCCAGCAGGCACATCGGGTTCTCCAAGGTCACCCCGTGCAGGTCCAGTCGGACAACGCCACCACCGTGGCCTACATAAATCGGCAAAGAGGAACCCGAAGTCGGGCGGCTCTCGTAGAGGTGTCCCGAACCCTGGTTTGGGCGGAGCGCAATCTCCCGGCCATATCAGCAGTATTCATCCCGGGAGTCCTAAACTGTGAGGCGGACTTTCTCATTCGCCAGGACGTTCATCCGGGGGAATGGTCTCTGCACCAGGACGTCTTTCAACTTCTGGTGGACACTTGGGGTCTTTCAGAGATCGACCTCATGGCATCACGGCACAACAACAAGTCGCCGGTGTACGGGTCTCGCACAAGAGACGAAAAAGCGTCTGGTGGATGCTCTGTCCGTCCAGTGGATGTTCCGGTTTGCTTATCTGTTTCCTCCGTTTTCCCTTCCACGAGTAATCCGGAAATTCAAACAGGAAGGAGGGACGCTCCTGTTGATAGCTCCCGCGTGGCCCCGGAGGCACTGGTTCTCAGACCTCCAGGGACTGTCCGTGGACATTCCTCTGCGGTTGCCGTTACGACCGGACCTCCTGTCACAGGGTCCTTGTCTTCACCCGGACCTGACTCGGCTGTCTTTGTCGGCGTGGCTGTTGAGACAGCCATGTTAAGGTCCAGGGGGTTTTCCAGCTCTGTAGTGCAAACAATGCTACGGGCTTGGAAACCATCCTCTGCAAAGATATACCATCGTGTGTGGCATACGTTCTTCCAGTGGTGTCGGCCGAGAGGTTATGCTCCTCGGGAGTTCCATCTGTCTAGAGTGTTAGCTTTCCTACAGGCGGGACTGGACCATGGGCTTCGCCTTGCGTCTCTGAAGGTGCAGGTGTCTGCCCTGTCCGTCTGGTTCCATCGTAGGATTGCTGCAATCCTTGATGTGCGCACCTTTATGCAAGGTGTTCTCAGAATTCAGCCACCTTTTGTTCCACCGGTGGCGCCTTGGGATTTAGCTGTGGTCCTGAGGGCTCTCCAGGGACCGCCGTTTGAACCACTGGGCTTAGTGGACCTCAAATGGCTGACAGCTAAAACAATTTTCCTTCTGGTCATTGCTTAGGCCAGACGTGTTTCTGACTTAGGGGCTCTCTCCTGTAGACCCCCTTTTCTGATTTTTCATAGGAACAGGGCGGTGCTGCGCACTCGTCCTGGTTTCCTTCCTAAAGTTGTTTCAAGTTTTCACATCAACGAGGAAATCATTGTGCCGGCTTTTATCTCACCTGATCTTTCAGTGGGTGAGGTCACTTTGGACGTTGTGTGGGCCTTAAGGATTTATGTTGACCACACTTCTTCGTTGAGGAAGTCGGACGCCTTGTTTGTCCTCTATGGCTTCTGTAAAAAGGGTTGGCCTGCTTCATAGCAGACTTTGGCAGGCTGGATTCGTATGGCCATTTCAGAAGCTTATCTTCATGATGGCCTTCCGGTTCCTTCCTCTGTGAGGGCTCATTCCACTAGGTCTGTGGGTCCTTCGTGGGCTGCTCGACGTGGTGCCTCTGCAGTCCAGATCTGCAAGGCTGCCACATGGTCCTCGGTCCATACCTTTGTGAGGTATTACGCGTTTGACACCTTTGCCTCTCAGGATGCTTCCTTCGGGCGGCAGATTCTCCTTTTAGCACAGGAGCGTCCCCACTCTTAAAGGATACTGCTTTGGGACATCCCCAAGGTATCCTGTGGATACCCTATGGACCCTGATGTAGAAAATGAGATATGGTAAGAACTTACCTTTGTTATCTCTATTTCTATGAAGTCCATAGGGTTCCACAGGACTCCCGCCCTGTCGCACCTGTGCTTCAGATGGGCTTTACTCTGGTCACCGGTTTTTCCGTCTCCCTCTGGTGAGAATGTGATTCTTGTGTGTGTCCAGATATTTTTTCTCTCTATTCCTTCTCCTCCTCCGGCCTATGGCTTGGTACATAACTGAGATGCCTTGGCTCGGGGGCGGGGTATAGGAGGGGGACCCTAGTGCATCCTGGGAGGCTGAAAACAACTCTATGGTGACCGATGCCTGACGTCATCACCTATACCCCCAAGGTATCCTGTGGAACCCTATGGACTTCGTAGAAATAGAGATAACAAAGGTAAGTTCTTACCATATCTCATATTTTTGTGATTTAAAATAACAAGTCAATGTTATAACAAAAGACAATGGTTGTCCTGGAGTTATCTCCTATTACAGGCACTACCAAATGTTGGCTTTTAAACAAAGGGGTCTACAGCCATGGCCAAAAGTTTTGAGAATGACACAAGTATTAGTTTTCACAAAGTGCTGCTTCAGTTTTTATGATGGCAATTTGCATATACTCCAGAATGTCATGAAGAGTAATTAGATGAATTGTAATTAATTGCAAAGTCCCTCTGTGAACTGGGCCTGATTCAGAGCCGCTCGTAAGCGGCCGCTCGTTCGTTCCGACCGATGTTCGCACAACTGCGCATGTGTACGGATTTTAATACGCATGCGCGAACCAGTCAGTGCGGCCGAAAATCGTGTGCTCGCTAAATAGCGAATGCCTGCTATTTTGAGTGACAGGAGGAGGCGTTTGTGGGTGGTAACGGGAAGGTGCTTGAAAACGGGGAGTGGAGATCCGAACGCAGGCGTGCCAAACGGTCAAAACGGGCGTTTTACGGGTGTGCATAATTACTAAAGCAGCGTCATCGACCACGTCACTTGGTTGTTTTATAGTCAGAACTGCTCGCATGATTGTGGTAGGAAAAACCAACCACAAGAATAGCGAGCAGTTCATACGCCGTCCGATGTACTCGATTAATCTAATAAATAGCGGACATGACGTATGATGCGAGCGGCCAGGGGGCTTTTTTTCAAAATTACGTTCGCATGTTTTGTTCGCTCGTTCAGACATAGAGGCGTGAACAGACCGCAAAGAGCGAACGGTTAATTTAAATAGCCAGCCCCTTTTTCTGGACGAGCGAGCGCAAATAGCGTCCGGCTCTGAATCAGGCCCTGAGGGCCTGAATCAGCTTTGGAAATAGAGTGAGATTTAGCACTTAACTGATCATCTTGGTGAAACCATGCTACACTGCAGGTGGGGTAGATTTAAAATGTGCAGAGAGATTTAGATTTGGGAGGGAGGTGTCCAAACTGACATCTAAAGTACAGTGTAATAATAAAGCTGTGCAGTATTTGTGGGCTACATACAAAAGCAGCCAGTATTTACACTACATGCAAAAAAAATTATGTATTTACACCCCTCGCATTGCAACATGGTTTGTCCAGGTACACAGTTAAGTGCTAATTCTCACTCTATTCCCAGCTGAATCAGGCCCTTAATCCCAAAAACATTTCCATTGCATTTCAGCCCTGCCACAAAAGGACCAGCTGACATCATGTCAGTGATTCTCTCATTAACACAAGTGAGAGTGTTGACGAGTACAAGGCTGGAGATCACTCTGTCATGCTGATTGAGTTAGAATAACAGACTGGAAGCTTTAAAAGGAGGGTGGTGCTTGAAATTATTGTTCTTCCTCTGTTAACCATGGTTACCTGCAAGGAAACATGTGCAGTCATCATTGCTTTGCACAAAAAGGGCTTCACAGGCAAGGATATTGCTGCTAGTAAGATTGTACTGAAATCAACCATTTATCGGATCATCAAGAAGGCTTCAGGGTGCCCAAGAACGTCCAGCAAGCACCAGGACTGTCTTCTAAAGTTCATTCAGCTGGGGGACCGGGGCACCACCAGTGCAGAGCTTGCTGAGGAATGGCAGCAGGCAGGTGCGAGTGCATATGCATGCACAGTGAGGCGAAGACTATTGGCGGATGGCCTGGTGTCAAGAAGGGCAGTAAGGAAGCCACTTCTCTCCAGGAAAAACATCAGGGACAGACTGATATTCTGCAAAAGGTACAGGGATTGGACTGCTGATGAATCCCCTTTCAGATTGTTTGGGGCATCTGGAAAAATTATTGTCTGGGGAAGGAAAGGTTAGTGCTACCATCAGTCCTGTGTCATGCCAACAGTAAGCATCCTGAGACCATTCATGTGTGGGGTTGCTTCTCAGTCAAGGGAGTGGGCTAACTCACAATTTTGCCTAAGAACACAGCCATGAATAAATAATGGTACCAAAACATCTTTCAAGAGCAACTTGTCCCAACCATCCAAGAACAGTTTGGTGAGGAACAATGCCTTTTCCTGCATGATGGAGCACCTTGCCAAAAGGAAAAAGTGATAACTATGTGGCTCGGGGAACAAAATATCGAAATTTTGAGTCCATGGCCAGGAAACTCCCCAGACCTTAATCCTATTGAGAACTTGTGGTCAATCCTCAAGAGGTGGGTGGACAAACAAAAACCCACAAATTCTGACAAACTCCAAGCATTGATTAGGCAAGAATGGGCGGCCATCAGTCAGTATTTGGCCCAGAAGTTGATTGACAGCATGCCAGGGCGAATTGCAGAGGTCTTGAAAAAGAAGGGTCAACACTGCAAAAATTGACTCTGCATAAACTTAATGTAATTGTCAATAAAAGCCTTTGACACTTATGAAATGCTTGTAATGTTACTTCAGTAACCATAGTAACACCTGACAAAAAGGTCTAAATACACTGAAGCAGGAAACTTTGTGAAAACCAATACTTCTGTCATTCTCAAAACTTTTGGCCATGGCTGTACAAGTAAGAGTATGCTGGATTTTTATTTTATTTTCCGTATGTGGATGATTAAATGTAGATCCAGTATCCAAGTACCCACGCAAATAGTGCACTAACATGATTTCACTAACAATGGTCCTCTATTGCCACAACCGAGCCACATGTCCAATAAAAAACCCGGTTATAATCGTTGCGATTCTTGCATTACGTGGGCGGCGGCGAGAGATGGACGCTCACCGGGTCACCTATTGGACAACACATGTGTGTATTTACAATTATTTCACTATTTGCACCCTAATGAAAAGGCCAATGGGCCTTGAAACGTCAGCTTAATAAACCACATCTTTGCTTATTACAATTTCCGGAGGAGTGCCACCTGGTCTATTATTATTATTATATAGACATCGCTTCTATCATGCTTTTATAAGGAAGGCACCCCGGCAGCTGCTGTATTTGACCCGAGAGTGCTATTCTACATGTATGTATATCTTCATTCTTGCACCTGTCACAACCCTTGTAGTTCCTCTTTCCTGCCTGGGATGTCACTCTCTGTTCTGGTGCTTCTAGCACACACTGGTCTGTGTATAAGAAGTTTGTAGCATCAGCTGAGTGTGCTAGAAGCTCCAAAGCAGAGAGTGATGCCCCAGGCAGGAATAGAGGAACTGTACGGGTTGTTAGTGTTCATTCCAGCATTTAGCACCTCTATCATCCCATACAGTTCCTCTTTGTGCCTACCATTATGTCAGTCTGAATATTTACTTTGTGATATACTCCCAGACATTTATTTATATATATATATTTATTTATATATATATATATATATATATATATATATATATATATATATGGTCCAAAATCTGGCACACCCTACTCCACAATATCTTCGGCCGGTGCCCTCACAGAGAAGAAATTCATACCCACCAGGGTGCGGCACTCATAGCCCATTCAAGCAAAATAAATGCTGCGGAAAGCGAGATGATGTATCAACGTTTCAATATATTATTCCATATTGTCATCAGGATATACATGAAACAAACAACTAACCTTATTATACCTTTGTCCACCTCGTGGATGTCGGGCTGCAGGGAGGGACTTCCCACCCGGGCTGCTGCCGCACACCTGACTGACGTCACCCGCCCGGGTCGTTCAGTCACATGTTAATACAAAGTGTACCATCACCATGGTTACCAAAATCAGATCAAATACAAAACTGAACATTGTTACATAGAGCTATCTACCTTAAAGTGTCTACGTGCACTATATATTGCACATGCATAAACCATTCTTTTATGCAGCAAATATTATAACTACTGATTACATGTAATACAAAACAGGTCTAATCTTACATTATAAAGAAAATACTATATAAAAACAATATAAGATGATATGTTTACAGAACGTTATCAAAATACACTCTAAATGTTGCAGCCCACTATCTAAAGCATGCATATGAGATGTTCTCATTAAGACCTCTAGGATGGATTACATCTAAACGATGTATCCATCTAGCTTCACATTGTAACAGTTTCTGCGCCCGATTACCACCTCGTATAGATACAGGAATGCAATCGATCATTCTATAGCGTAAGCTGTGTAATGGGTGATTAAACTCACTGAAGTGTCTCGCAACTGGTTGATCACTTGTTTGAGATAATATAGCTGAGCGTATGGCTGTCCGATGTTGGGCCATGCGTTCTTTAAATTTACGCTCGGTTTTCCCAATATAATTTAACCCACAAGGGCACACAATTAGTTAAACCACAAACGTGGAATTACAATTGAAATAATGTCTGATCTTATAAATTTTACCTGTGTGGGGGTGTCTACACACATCTCCCGTCAGTAAAAATTGACAGGTGACGCACGTACATTTAAAGCATACCAATCTATCGTTAGCCAAAAAAGAAGAAAATTGTTTCTTTTCTTATCACTGGAATTAGTTCTAACCAATAAATCTCTGAAGTTACATCCTCTCGAGTAACAAGGCATAAGTGATTGATTTGCTAAAGATAAAGCTTAATCACCTTGTAGAATAGGCCATAAACTTTTTGCTGTACTGTTAGCGATAGGTGAAGCCACATTAAATCTATTTACCCATGGAAATTTCATTTTGGGATCCTTATTGGATTTGTCCTTTGATAACAGATTATTACGATTCAAGGACAATACCCGTTCTTTACATTGAAGCAAGCTACGTTTAGAATATCCTCTCTCCAGAAATTTCTGTATAAGTAAATCAATTTGGTTTTATTTCACCCCAGCTTTGTGAGCTCTGGTAAGTTCCCATGGGAACGCCTACCATCTGGGGCCGGCCCCACTGACATCACAAGTGATGTCAGTGGGAGTGCTCTCGGCTCTGATAGGAGGCCGCTCTAAAATTAGAAAGGACGGCCCTGTTTCAGAGCGAGCGCTCTGTCAGAGCGTCCGGCTCTGAATCAGGGCCAGTGTGTACACCAGGCAGCAATGAGAGAGGGATGTTGCTGCTTCCGTGCAGTGGGTGCACCAGGCAGCAATGAGAGAGGGATGTTGCTGCTTCTGTGCAGTGTGTACACTAGGCAGCAATGAGAGAGGGATGTTGCTGCTTCTGTGCAGTGGGTGCACCAGGCAGCAATGAGAGGGATGTTGCTGCTTCCGTGCAGTGGGTGCACCAGGCAGCAATGAGAGAGGGATGTTGCTGCTTCTGTGCAGTGTGCGCACCAGGCAGCAATGAGAGAGGGATGTTGCTGCTTCTGTGCAGTGGGTGCACCAGGCAGCAATGAGAGAGGGATGTTGCTGCTTCCGTGCAGTGGGTGCACCAGGCAGCAATGAGAGAGGGATGTTGCTGTCTCTGTGCAATGGGTGCACCAGGCAGCGATGAGAGAGGGATGTTGCTGCTTCTGTACAGTGAGTGCACCAGGCAGCAATGAGAGAGGAATGTTGCTGCTTCTGTGCAGTGTGTGCACCAGGCAGCGATGAGAGAGGGATGTTGCTGCTTCCGTGCAGTGGGTGCACCAGGCAGCAATGAGAGAGGGATGTTGCTGCTTCTGTGCAGTGTGTGCACCAGGCAGCTGTCACAATTGGTGCTCGAGGGTTACCTGTATCAGGTGATGAACTGGAAACACTGGAGGCCGGCTGGACTGGAACCATGGGGGACATGAATAGCTCTTTTTATAAAAGAAGTGGGTAGCAGTGAGAACTGCCTTGGGTGATGAGTGACTGGAACTGGAAACTGGAGAGGTTGGAATGAGACCAGAAGGAACTTGGAGGGACCGGACTGGGACCGGCAGGTAGGCAGACTGAGCTGGTCGGGGTACCAGTAGATGAGCTTGCAGACGGATGGTAGCATGGAAGCTACTTGTTGTGGCTTGGGAAGCCGTGGGTAGATGTGGTAGCGTGGAAGCTACTTGGAGCGGCCTGGGAGCCGTGGGTGAGAGGTGGTAGCGTGGAAGCTGCTTGGTGCGGCCTGGGAGCCGTGTGGAGAAGCTGGTAGCTGGGTAGCCACTTGGAGAAGCTGGTAGCGTGGAAGCTACTTGGAGCGGCCTGGAAGCTGTAGGCGAGAAATGGTAGCGTGGAGGCTACTTAGTGCGGCCTGGGAGCCGTGTGGAGAAGCGGGTAGCGTGGATAGTCACTTGGAGAAGCTGGTAGTGTGGAAGCTACTTGGAGCGGCCTGGGAGCCGTAGGCGAGAAGTGGCAGCGTGGAAGCTACTTTGTGCGGCCTGGGAGCCGTGTGGAGAAGCGGGTAGCGTGGATAGTCACTTGGAGCGGCCTGGGAGCCGTGTGGATAACTGAATGTAGCAGGCTTTACAGATAGCACTGGTCTAGGAACCAGCAGGAGCCTGGGACACACTGGAACTCAGGTACAGCTACTGCACAAGTTGTACACCATGGAACGTAACGAGATGTTCAAGCACTGAGTGCTATCAGAGGAGGATCTATATACCAAGAGTCTGGCAGCGATTGGTGGATGCAGACAGGTGTTCTGGCAGTGGCATTCAGAGTGGAGCAAGACACAGCATGCAAAAGGAGTATTCATCTCTGCAGCTCTGAGAGTCAGGACCACACCTGTGATTCCAATTAAGACTAGCAATGCTCACAGACAGAGCAGGGTCCAGGTGGTTAATCAGTTTGGCTAGGAGAGCAGTCTGCACACACAGATATCACAGCCAGCATGATTCAGCCAGAGCAGATGTCCCAGGAGAATTGCAAACATAGATCCATGGAGCAGCTGACAGAGGTAAGTCTCAAGGCAAAAAGGTGACAACTAGACAGGATCGTGACAGTACCCTCCTCTTATGGGTGGACTCCGGACACCAAAACAAAAACTTCTAAAAACTTGGCTGAGCCTATCCGATATCTTCAAGAACTTGAAGCTTTGAGAACTCTAGAAGGTGTTTGGAATATTGTTTCCTGAGGTAATTTGCTCAAAAAATCTTTCCTTGGAGAGCATAATGTCAATCAACTTAAACAAGCCATCTTCCTTAATAACCTTGACCCCAAGACTCTTTGCTTTCTCTCGCTTGGTTTTTCCACCAAAACGACCCATAACGAGATAATCGATTTTACTGCATATCTTCTCGGAAACTTTGCCTCCATAACTCTCAATTAACAACTTGGCTTCCTCCTTTTCTATGGACTCCAAATATCCCACGATCACAAAGGTTAATCCCTTCAAGCATCTCTCTGTTCCTAGAGGAATTTGCATAGTGTTAAGAAGAGTAGCAGAAGAATTTTCCTTTTTCAGCAAAGTAGTTTTTATTGGTAATTCTTGGGAGAACGTATGACTAGGAAGAACATGGTCTGATACCAAATGGTTGTCGAGGAAAGGAGTATTGTCATGCACAGGATCGAATTCAGAATCAGAATCCATGTCCAAAGGAAGATCAGAGGAGTTAACATGACTTGAAAACCTAGAGGACTCCGGAGATGGGCAGAGGGAAACACAACCAACTCTCATGGTATCATGTTATTGGTCTCTAATAGTTCTTTGAGTCTTCTTCTTTCGGACTGATTGATCCTGTACCATATGATTTTGAGAAGGGAGAACAGTGGTGTATGCGAGTTTAATATCTGAAGGTGCTGAAATAACTCCAGAATATTTATCAGAACGGGTATCTGGAGACGGACACATAGGAGCAAATTCTTTAAGCAGAGCTGTACTGAAGGCTATTATGTCTTTTAGAATTGGATCCTTGGACTCAATGAGTGGGTTGGCCCACTCCAAGGCTTTACCTCTAAAGTGCATAAAAAGAAACATGACGATGTTGGTGGGAGTAATACCACAAGCTGGATTGGTTCTCATTAGGGCATCATAATGCTTAAGCAATATGGTGTACTGGGACACATCATCATCGAAGGTCATGGACACTATATCATCCTGATTTACAGCATTCTTTTCAGGAACTGAGAAGGAACCACTTAAAGATTCTTTAACGCAATGATTGGATGATTCAGCCAAAGTTGATTGATGTTCTTTCTTAGACAGGACAGTAGAAACTTCCACCAAGAGTGTGGTACTTGAAATCTGCTCCTGGGGAACGGAACTTGAAACCCCCTCTTGGGACATGAGACTTGGGACCCCCTCCTGGTGTGCGAGACTTGGGACCCCCTCCTGGGGTGCGAGACTTGGGACCCCCTCCTGGGGTGCGAGACTTGGGACCCCCTCCTGGGGTGCGAGACTTGGGACCCCCTCCTGGGGTGCGAGACTTGGGACCCCCTCCTGGGGTGCAAGACTTGGGACCCCCTCCTGGGGTGCGAGACTTGGGACCCCCTCCTGGGGCATAATTCTTGTAACCCTCTCCCGGGGTGAGAGACTTAAGGTCCCCTCCTTGAGTACAGAGCTTGACACTCCCTGTTGGAGTATGGGACCCAAAATCCCCTTCTGGGGAAGCTGACTCGACTTTTCCTCTTGGGGTACGGAACATGAACCCCCTTTTTGGGATGTGCGGACAGAGACTTCCTCCTGGGGTGAGTGACTCAAAACCCCTTCTTGGGTTACGAGACTTAAGGACCCTCCTGGGGTTGAGACTCTGGAGACCCCTCCTGGGGTTGCCAACTGGAGTGCCCTACCGGAACATCTAGAATCCGGGCTGAGACCGGAACAGGCAGAATCCGGGACGGGACCGGAACAGGCAGAATCCGGGACGGGACCGACACAGGCAGAATCCGGGACGGGACCGGAACAGGCAGAATCCGGGATGGGACCGGAACAGGCAGAATCCGGGACGGGACCGGAACAGGCAGAATCCGGGCTGGGACCGGAACAGGCAGAATCGGCTGGGACCGGAACAGGCAGAATCTGGGACGGGACCAGAACAGGCACTGAGACGTTGACACCTGGAACCACTGCTGGAATTGCAAAGGGAACAGTCCTTGATAAAGTGGTCAGAAGCTCCACAATAACGACAGAGATGTAAATCTTTACGCTGCTGGCGTTCAGCCACAGAGAGCTTGGTGCGCGGGTAACTTCGATGTCTCACTTCACTTGGCATGGAAGAATCTTTGGTTCTTAGAGATTCCAAGACAGAGTTTTTAGTTGAGACAGAGGTAGCTCTAAGAAATTCAGGAATGAGCTGAAAGATTTTGCTGAGTAGAGCCTGTAGCTGTTCCAGCAGTTGATGGACAGTAGTTAGGGGTTCAGGTAAGATTTGGGTATCATCTAGCCGGTTAGTCAGAATTTGCAGAAGTTGTAGTACTTGATGCTGTACTGCCTCCTGTGAATCCAAACGAGTGATTAGGTTACGGAAAGCACTTGATCCAGGATTAGGTGCTTGATCCGCCACCATTGTTAGGCTTGAACATACTGTCACAATTGGTGCTCGAGGGTTACCTGTATCAGGTGATGAACTGGAAACACTGGAGGCCGGCTGGACTGGAACCATGGGGGACATGAATAGCTCTTTTTATAAAAGAAGTGGGTAGCAGTGAGAACTGCCTTGGGTGATGAGTGACTGGAACTGGAAACTGGAGAGGTTGGAATGAGACCAGAAGGAACTTGGAGGGACCGGACTGGGACCGGCAGGTAGGCAGACTGAGCTGGTCGGGGTACCAGTAGATGAGCTTGCAGACGGATGGTAGCGTGGAAGCTACTTGTTGTGGCTTGGGAAGCCGTGGGTAGACGTGGTAGCTACTTGGAGCGGCCTGGGAGCCGTGGGCGAGAGGTGGTAGCGTGGAAGCTACTTGGTGCGGCCTGGGAGCCGTGTGGAGAAGCTGGTAGCTGGGTAGCCACTTGGAGAAGCTGGTAGCATGGAAGCTACTTGGAGCGGCCTGGAAGCCGTAGGCGAGAAGTGGTAGCGTGGAGGCTACTTGGTGCGGCCTGGGAGCCGTGTGGAGAAGCGGGTAGCGTGGATAGTCACTTGGAGAAGCTGGTAGTGTGGAAGCTACTTGGAGCGGCCTGGGAGCCGTAGGCGAGAAGTGGTAGCATGAAAGCTACTTTGTCCGGCCTGGGAGCCATGTGGAGAAGCGGGTAGCGTGAATAGTCACTTGGAGCGGCCTGGGAGCCGTAGGCGAGAAGTGGTAGCGTGGAAGCTACTTTGTGCGGCCTGGGAGCCGTAGGCGAGAAGTGGTAGCGTGAAAGCTACTTTGTGCAGCCTGGGAGCCGTTTTTTGTGCAGCCTGGGAGCCGTTTGGAGAAGCAGGTAGCGTGAATAGTCACTTGGAGCGGCCTGGGAGCTGTAGGCGAGAAGTGGTAGCGTGGAAGCTACTTTGTGCGGCCTGGGAGCCGTGTGGAGAAGCGGGTAGCGTGGATAGTCACTTGGAGCGGCCTGGGAGCCGTGTGGATAACTGAATGTAGCAGGCTTTACAGATAGCACTGGTCTAGGAACCAGCAGGAGCCTGGGACACACTGGAACTCAGGTACAGCTACTGCACAAGTTGTACACCATGGAACGTAACGAGATGTTCAAGCACTGAGTGCTATCAGAGGAGGATCTATATACCAAGAGTCTGGCAGCGATTGGTGGATGCAGACAGGTGGTCTGGCAGTGGCATTCAGAGTGGAGCAAGACACAGCATGCAAAAGGAGTATTCATCTCTGCAGCTCTGAGAGTCAGGACCACACCTGTGATTCCAATTAAGACTAGCAATGCTCACAGACAGAGCAGGGTCCAGGTGGTTAATCAGTTTGGCTAGGAGAGCAGTCTGCACACACAGATATCACAGCCAGCATGATTCAGCCAGAGCAGATGTCCCAGGAGAATTGCAAACACAGATCCATGGAGCAGCTGACAGAGGTAAGTCTCAAGGCAAAAAGGTGACAACTAGACAGGATCGTGACAGCAGCAATGAGAGAGGGATGTTGCTGCTTCTGTGCAGTGTGTGCACCAGGCAGCAATGAGAGAGGGATGTTGCTGTCTCTGTGCAGTGGGTGCACCAGGCAGCGATGAGAGAGGGATGTTGCTGTCTCTGTGCAGTTTGTGCACCAGATAGCGATGAGAGAGGGATGTTTCTGCTTCTGTGCAGTGTGTGCACCAGGCAGCAATGTGAGAGGGATGTTGCTGCTTCTGTGCAGTGTGTGCACCAAGCAGCAATGAGAGGGATGTTGCTGCCTCTGTGCAGTGGGTGCACCAGGCAGCAATGAGAGAGGGATGTTGCTGCTTCTGTGCAGTGGGTGCACCAGGCAGCAATGAGAGGGTTGTTGCTGCTTCTGTACAGTGACTGCACCAGGCAGCAATGAGAGAGGGATGTTGCTGCTTCTGTGCAGTGTGTGCACCAGGCAGCGATGAGAGAGGGATGTTGCTGCTTCTGTGCAGTGTGTGCACCAGGCAGCAATGAGAGAGGGATATTGCTGCTTCCGTGCAGTGGGTGCACCAGGCAGCAATGAGAGAGGGATGTTGCTGCTTCTGTACAGTGAGTGCACCAGGCAGCAATGAGAGAGGGATGTTGCTGCTTCTGTACAGTGACTGCACCAGGCAGCAATGAGAGAGGGATGTTGCTGCTTCTGTGCAGTGTGTGCACCAGGCAGCGATGAGAGAGGGATGTTGCTGCTTCCGTGCAGTGGGTGCACCAGGCAGCAATGAGAGAGGGATGTTGCTGCTTCCGAGCAGTGTGTGCACCAGGCAGCAATGAGAGAGGGATGTTGCTGCTTCTGTGCAGTGTGTGCACCAGGCAGCAATGAGAGAGGGATGTTGCTGCTTCTATGCAGTGGGTGCACCAGGCAGCAATGAGAGAGGGATGTTGCTGCTTCTGTGCAGTGTGTGCACCAGGCAGCAATGAGAGAGGGATGTTGCTGTCTCTGTGCAGTGGGTGCACCAGGCAGCAATGAGAGAGGAATGTTGTTGCTTCTGTGCAGTGTGCGCACCAGGCAGCAATGAGAGAGGGATGTTGCTGTCTCTGTGCAGTGTGTGCACCGGGCAGCAATGAGAGAGGGATGTTGCTGCTTCTGTGCAGTGGGTGTACCAGGCAGCAATGAGAGAGGGATGTTGCTGCTTCTGTGCAGTGTGTGCACCAGGCAGCAATGAGAGAGGGATGTTGCTGTCTCTGTGCAGTGGGTGCACCAGGCAGCAATGAGAGGGATGTTGCTGCTTCTGTGCAGTGTGTGCACCAGGCAGCGATGAGAGAGGGATGTTGCTGCTTCTGTGCAGTGGGTGCACCAGGCAGCGATGAGAGAGGGATATTTCTGCTTCTGTGCAGTGTGTGCACCAGGCAGCAATGAGAGAGGGATGTTGCTGCTTCTGTGCAGTGGGTGCACCAGGCAGCGATGAGAGAGGGATGTTGCTGCTTCTGTGCAGTGTGTGCACCAGACAGCAATGAGAGAGGGATGTTGCTGCCTCTGTGCAGTGGGTGCACCAGGCAGCGATGTAAACTCTGTGGTGCACACACTGCACAGAACACTGGAGCAGATCATACTTGCCTACTGTGAGAACTAGTTTAGGGAGATTGTAGATGGCAGTAGAATGCGCTCCGCGTAGCCGCTGAGGGGCCGTGACCAGCTCTGCCCAAAGGGTGTATCTAGCGCCACCTATGGGCGTGTCTATTGCCACTCAGGGGTGTGTCCTGCAGTGGATGTTGAAACTATAGTACTATGAGCAGCATGCTGCCAGAGCAGGTTTGTGTAGTGACTAAGGACATATGAAACATGGAATTTATACATCAGGAACATTAAAGTCGTAAGCATAAAATAATGTACATGTGTGTATGTAATAGATTACAACCACAACTATACACCAGAAGTGTCCTCCCTTATACCTGATAACCCCCTCTTCTCCCTCAATTAATAACATGTAGCAGCAGTGTCCCCCTTATACCTGATAACCCCCCTTCTTCCTCAATAACATGTTGCAGAAGTGTCCCCCCTTATACCTGATAAACCCCTCTTCTCCCTCAATTAATAGCATGCCCCAGAAATGTCCCCCTCACACCTGACAACCCCCCCTTCTTCCTCAATAGCCTGTCCCAGAAGTGTCCTTCCCTTACCTGCCACCCTTCTCCCTTCACCCTCAATTAAAAGCAAGTCCCAACAGTCTTATATCTGGCAAATAAAAATCAAATTTAAATGAGACTTCAGATCTATGGGGGTAGCCCAATACTCTCCATCCTCCTCCTGCTGCTGTGGTCCCTCCTATCTCTCCGATCCCGGCTCTCTTATAGAGTCTGCATGGCCGCCTGCACTGTACTGAGGCCATGCAGGATGTAACACTGCGTGTTGTCTGGACTGTTGAATAGTGTGGCTGCGGGAGGGAGGCAGAGAATGCTGTTTGGCTGCTGTGATCGCAGCCTGGGAGCATCCTCTGCCTGACATCTAGCCGCGTCCCAAAATCCTTTACTGGACCGGGGGGAAGATGCCCTCCTGCCCAGCCCACCCCCTTTATTTTTTACTAAGATGGTGGGAAGGCGGGACTTGGGCCAGCTGCTGAGTAGGAGGAGAGGACGCTACCGCCGCTGCTATCAGACAGACTCGGAGCCGGCAGTGAGTGACTGTAAGACAGGGGTAGGGCTAAGCACCACTGCTACCACAACCTCTCGGTGGCCGGCCTATTGTATCAAGCGAAATTATGTCACACGTCGTGATGTCCTAGAGCCCGAGCCTCACCCCCATTACAGCCGACTTACGCATGGGCAGTGTGTAGTTATACTGGGCAGTGTGGAATACCGGGGGATTCTCTATACTTTCCTGGATAGCGGGAGCTTCCATCTTATAGCGGGAGGCTCCCGCAGAATGTTGCGGGGTAGGCAAGTATGGACCAGATGCATCTTCTAAATAGAGTAATTTGTCCCTTAATGGGTGGCACAGGAGGTGTGATTTGTTTTGTAGAATACATTCGAGATTTTATTATATCACATAGAGAGAGAGAGTGTGTGCAACAAACAGAGCATAGGTTATCAAACTCGCTCCACAGGATCCCAAACAGATCATGTTTTCCAGGTCACCTCACAGAATCAAAAGTGAAATAATTAGCTGCACCCAGAGCTATACCAGGGCACTACTGCGCCCTGTGCCAGCCCCGCCTCGAGTGCATATAGTCGTGGGCATGACGTCATTACGTCGTGCAGAGAGGGGTGACCTTCAGCTCCAGTAACTGCTGTGCTGACTGGGCATCCTCAGGATGTCCTATCGGCTGCATATATAAGGGATACATTCAATATCCCAACGCAGGGGATTCCGGCGCCAGAAGCTAAGTAGCGGGGTTAGGGGGAGGGTTAGGCACTAAGGGAAGGGTTAGGCTTAGAGAGGATAGGGTTAGGCACTAGGGGGGTAGTTAGGTTTAGGCACCGGGAAGGAGGGTTAGGATACTGACCGACAGGTGTCGGTATGCTAAACCTGTTGGAATGACAGCACCTGGATTTTGACTACTGGCATCCTGTACCCATCCCGCATATACTGTGCAGGGTGCCCATCTGGAGCATCCACAGGACGCTGCATCAGCAATCCTGGCTGCAGGGTGCCGTTCCAGGTACCCTGCCAGCCAGGAGCAAGCACCGTGGGCTGGTGAGGCTCTGCGCTTTGTGTGGTACCACCGGTCGCCCACAGCTAGTTACGGCCCTGGCTCCACCAGTTGGTCTTTCAAAGTGTCAGTGTGTGATGACTACACCTCTGCAACTGCCGGGTGACCTGGAAAACATGACCTGTGTAGAGTCCTGACTGAGGACCGAATTTGAGAACCGCCGATATAGAGAATATACAGAGAATAAGGAGGCTGCTATGACTGCCGTAGTAGCGTCTGCCATTATATGCTAATGCTGGTTTCAGGTCTTCCCCTGGTGTATAGCCGTCCGTCTGAATCTGCAAGGACTGAGACTGACAATTTGAGACGTCTTTAGATGCTGCAATACCGCTTGGTGCGCCTTTAGACGCCACCATCGAAACTTGCACCAGTCCTAGTCCACCCACACCTTAGCGAACGGCCTGGAGTCCGGCCCCAAGAAAAAAACTGGCCTCTCTGATTTAGAGCGAGCGTTCGCTGTTTGCATTCTGCGCATGCATCACAGTGCGTGTGTGCGAACTGGTCGCTGCGATCGGGAATCTATCGCAGTGAGCATGCACAGCCTTCACAGAGTGATTGACATGTACTGACAGTTTCGGGGTGAAGAGGGAGGTTGGTCGGTGGAACACAGGCGTGCCTGTGCGTTTGCACGCCGTTACAGGGGCGTGCATAATTAAGCCACTGCGATTGCATACGCTGGCAGAGGTCTAGCAGGCGACATGAAGTATAGCAGCTTGTGCGGCAGGGTCAGGTCAACCACAAGCGGTGTGAGTGGTTCCGATGTTACTCAATGTTACCGATGTTTTCGCTGACTTGCAGATGTTGGTCATGGAAAGTGGGCAGCTATATATACAGGCATGGGCGTCTTGGTATAGTAATACAAAAAGACATGGGCTGCGCAATCCTAAAATTATGAGCCAGCGAAATTGTTATATATATTCAATATAAATTTATTATGACGTGTATAAAAATGTTCACTTATTAAAATCTGTAACAGGATCTGCCATAGAGTATTGGATATAAAAATATATAAACCATACAATCTATTAACACACATAAATAATGTAATAAAACAAATAAATTGATACACTCATATATAAATCCTATGTAGCAAATGGAGTGATACTTCTTGAAAAAATGGAAAAGACTGTAATCGCCAAATAATGATAGTAAGAGAGATAGATTGGATACAAAGTTTCCAAATATGAGGCTCAAAAGTTATTTGCCATCATCAGTGTATATTTTGTAATCGATACTTTGAATGGTTGGAGACCAGATTTATACATTTTTGAGAACTAGAAAAATGAGGTTTAGAGCTGAGTAGCTGTTTCTTGTAATCAGGTTAATTACCTGTAGAGCTGAGTTGCCCTCCACACAGAAACATGAGAGTTCTCTAGCTGCGCTAGGAAAACTTGCCGGGTGAGAGAAGGAAATAATGTCTGTGTGCTGGCTCAACGCGTTTCTGTGCTCCTTGGCACCTTCATCAGGAGCTTGTCCTATTCAAAGGTATAGACATTACCCATCAAGCAATCTTCTCTATGCTTTACAAAAGCTTTAGACAACCTGTGGCACTCCATCTGTAGAACTAGAAGCCCCAGCATAGGGACGGACATCGGAAACTGACAGTTAGCAACCATCGATGCTCCCGATCTGATGGAAATACTTTTTCCATTGAATTGCGGGTATTTGATGGTTGCCAGTCATCGGATGAAGTTCTCCAATGCCCATCCGATGGCTGACAGTCTTCTATGCAGCCGCAGAAACTCGGAAGTGGTGTCCGCAGCTCTGCACTGAATGGTTCTGCGCATGCGCACAGTATAACGATGGTTATACAATCAAATGGTTTTGATGTGATGGCTAGTTGCATTGCTTCACTTAATTTGATGTTGGAAGCCCGCCAACCATTCAATTCCGGGCTGCCGATGTCCATGTCAGCAGGATATTCTCTATACCAGTGGCTCTCACATCCAGTCCTCAAGTACCTGGAAAACAGGTCATAGTTCTAGGATTTCTATCTATGGAGACAGGTGTGGATACTTACTCAGAATAAATGGACCTGTGCATGATTAAGGAAATACCGAAAACATTAAGACTGGAGTCGAGAACCCCGGCACTATACTACAGAAAAGGCTAAATGGGCCCAAGCACGGTGCAATAAAGCAGCCGATCCGACTGATTGGTGCAATTTGGCTGCTATATAGCACCATGTATGGGCCTGATGTCGGACCGAGCGCGCTCCCGTGGGGTCGTACATCGCACCCCCTGATCTTACTGCAGGATCAGTCGAACAGGGGATGCGATGTGCGATCCCATGCATTGCTATGCGGGTGAGAGAGGGGGTAGCCGACATATCGGGCGGTCGGCCACCCGATCGTACCGTGTGTGGGGACCGCCCGATATGTCGGACATCGGATCCCGCCGCCTTGCACGGTGCCATCGCACCATGTATGGCCGACTTAATTAACTCAACTAGAAGTCCCTATGTGAAGGTTAAGATGGGAATTGCACTTGTAGTGCCACAACTCAACTGCTTAACTGAGGGCTAGAGGTTCCACACTTGTGGTAGACGGTGACAACCGGAATTTAATCCTAAATAACCATGTAAATAAAATGTATTTAGCTGCTAATCTCTTTGCTTTTGAATAAAAAATAATAATGATTCTCCCATTTCTGTCCCGTCACCACTGTAAGCAGCCAAGCGCACACTCCGCGCTGTGTGTAATGTATATGGCGGGTACGCAATCCCCAGCGCCATCTACGTAGGGCTACGGCGCTTGCGCACTCTGCCGCTCGCGTCCCGCGCCTGCGTGCTACCTGCCGTTTATGAGCATCGCGCCTGCGCACTGTCTAATTTGAAGCCGCTGGAGTCTACACCCCGCTACATACCTGCAAGCCCCGTTACCGGAAGTGTCAGCAGCCCGGCCGGGTGACTCAACGCCTGTGTCCAGCCATGGGGAAAAAGAAGAGGGTATTTCACAAAAAAAATGCCAAGTTGTATACCTGCTCGTTTTGCTGTATTAGCTGTTGGACAGCCGCACAGCTGAACAATCACGTCTTGGCTAATAGACACAAAATTACCCTCATGAATATCTGTCCGTCAATGATCCCTCTCATACCCAGCTTTCAGCACTTCCTGGACACATACATGGAGGATGAGCCCATACTGGGCCTGGAGTATATCGAGGAAATCCAGGCGGAGAGGTGCAGGTACATTTGTCACCTCTGCGATGTAGAAACCGACAGGCACTATGTGATCGGCCACGTAACGGCATTATTTCATACCAAGCAATATCTGGAGAAGCACCATCCTGAGGCGTCGGCTTACATTGACAAGTTTAAAGATAAGGGTACTAAGATGAAAACTTTGAAGAGATCGGCAGCTGAAATGATCTATCTGCACGGCAGGCAGAAAATTAAAGAAACAAACCCGTACACCCTAGATGTAGATCCCAACACGCCGTCAGAGCCACTGGATAGAGAAGACACCGTAGAGGATATGAGTTTTCTGCAATGTAAAGACCCTGGTGGATTTATGACTTACTTGAGAGACTTTAATATACTGAATGATGAGGACGCCGAGTATGTGAATAACATCACTCGGAATTGTACTAAAGCGCTGCTGAAGTTTCATGAGGAGCAGGCAAAGGCGGCGGGGTGGAAGAGGTTCCGCTGCAGCAGTCACCCGGCTCCGGCCCATACAGGCGGGGCTGATCTAGAGCGTAGTCCAGAGATTGTGGATAAATCGGTTCCTTCAGCGTCAGAGGGTGCTGACAGCTCCAGCCTACAATCGAAATAAAGGTGACGCCATGGAGGTCTCCTTCAGCAGCATCAAAAAATATGGAGGCCTCCGACATCAGCAGCGCTTTCCATTTCAAATCCTGCATTTAAAGGGATTGATATACCAAATGTGATCCGAGACTTACAGGAAACTGGGAGACTTAAACATATAAGATGCTTTAAGATTCTCTCATTATTCTTTCAGTTAAGTTTTCTTTTTATATTTGGGTTTAATAAATATATTATTTTAATTCAGGTTGGGATATCCAAGATGCTGTATTTTCAGGTTGTTGTTTTTTTTTTAGCTAATCTGTTCGGCGTTACAAAGTGCTGATCACGTCCAATGACTGGTCACATTTACAGTCAGCTTTTTCATAATACTGTTTGTGATTGCTTAAATAAACTAATGCAAGATAACTGTTGCCAGTAATGCTGAGCCTTACAGTTCCACAAGAGCTGGAGAACTGTCAATTTTCTATAAATTGCTGTAAATTGAAAGTATACAAAATTAAATGATATACTAACATAACAAAAGGTCAGTGCTGTATAAAACTGGGTACAAACCTTCTGAAATTTAGACCCAGCCATTCAGCGCAGCAATACGGTACGACGGCGCGATGCATCGTTACATGTAACATCACCACGTTGGCCGTGGAACCGTCCCATTGTATGTGCTGCACATCCAATGGGACAATTGGATGGCGGTGGCAGTGAATGACAGATTGGGCATACGCACTATACGATGATCGTGTGATGTAGGTACTTTTGATCAATCTATTATATAATGCAGGCCCGGCCAACCTGTGGCTCTTCACCTGTTGTGAAACTATAAGTCCTAGCATGCTTTACCTCCTGATCGGTGGGAGAGTATTCTGGGACTTGTAGTTCCACAACAGTTAGGAGCTAATTGGTTGGTACTTTATCTCTCTCCAATGCTTAGTATATTTACCCCTAGGGCCTTTTTGATGGGCGCTCTGCCTGGCATTTTTCTTACACTGCCCGGCGCCCATGGCCGGCCCAGCTTGAAGAGAGCGCTGGGGTTGAGCAGAAGGAGGTGGCGTGCTCACTGCGCAGAGCTGCCCGTGTGGGAGGGGGGATCCCGGCTGCCCTCTCCATCTGGGCCCACCCTGCAGTGGAGGCGGACTACCCCTAAGAGACCAGACCTCAACTTGTTCTTTACTGCCCGGAGGCTGCTGGAGAAGGTGACGGCGCTGGGGTACACCCTAATCGCAAGGGCTGAGCGCCTGACTGGTGCATGAGGTGCCCAGGGATGCTGCAGAGACTGGCTTGGTCAGTGCGCTGCTTAGTGCTGGCTCCAGCGAGGAGGAAAGTGGCAGCACAGACACAGAGTAACAATGCAGGCCCCAGTCAAACACCTGCAGCAAGGAGCAGCAGCCTAGCCATCCTACCCCTCCACAGCAACACATTGGCACAGGGCAGGGTTTGCGGTGGGCTGCTGCTTGCCTGCTGTGATGGGGTTCGGGCCCCCCCTTCCCTGGTTCAACACCCCCCCCCCCCCCCCCCCCCACTCCCCGACTGCTTCATGGCCCCCTCCGGCTTTGGGGAATTTCTGGGGAGTACACTGTACAACATACCAATGATACAATAGATGAAGATAATCCATGCAAAATGGCAGGTCAGATTCTGGTTCCTCAAAGATCGCAAAATGAATAAAAGTTTATATAGTGAAACATACAAAACAGACATACATAAAAAAGACAATGAGGGCCGTACTCGCTTGATGAGTAGTGTCTATACCTTTTTAATAACTCAAGTATCCCCTGGATGTATCTAAGAGGGGGTCCGCAGCAGATGTCGAAGATATCTATATCGGACCACCCTTTCAGTCGCACAAACAGTGCCTGTAGGCTTGTATGAGGGCTGCTATTTGTTAGCTTGGTCCCAGTAATTAACGCCAACATTAGTTGGCGTTACCCATTGTAGCCTATGGGCTATTTTTCACACAACTTCCCGGCAGAGAGATCCGTAGGATCCCACAAGACCGGGCATGTGCAGCAGTGTTGCTGGCCCCCGAAGCAACGAGCAAAGTGATCAGATTAGCCATCACGATTAGAGGATGCAGGTAAAAGGTAATAGTACAATATCCGGATGTCTCCAATGTCTTTCAGATAGTAAGCTACTCTTCTTCAGGGATGGTGCCTGGAGGTTTGAGAATTGCTAGACAGTAGATATGTCCACTAACAAATTATATGTTCTTGTAATTTCCCAAAAGCTGCTGTCAATAATAAAGGTTATACTCAGCCCTAGGCAAATAAAAAAAGTAAAACAAGACAGCGCTAATAAAAAGATACTTTTAATAAATACTCCAGAATAGAGTCAAATTGTTGAAATGCAAATACACCAGCCCGTGTTAACCAGTTTATATATCTACTTAATCACTAAAAGGACACAGTAAGACCTTAATGGACTTTCCAAATATAACAGGATCGTGATATTTCCAATAACTATTTTAGGATATAAATTTCATAGTTATTGTTCTGATCCTTAGAAATTTCCAAAACGTTCCTGTTATGTAGCTTATAAACTGCTATCATTTATCCGCACCATGCAACTATATTTACAGATCATTCTCCAAAGGTAAGTTTATTGTGGTCCATGTTAGTCTTATAAATAAGGTCACATGTATACGGAATCAGTATGATTTACTGCCGGCGGTTCTAATCCCGCCAGCGGCAGCCCGATAGAGGTGAAAATCCAGATCGTTCTTTTTGGTAAGTATCACTAACCTAATTCCCCCCCCTTACCCTCCTTTAGGGGTGCCTAACCTCCTCCCCAAGTGCCTAACCCCTATCTAAGTGCCTAAACCTAACCCCCCCCTTCCCCGCAGCCTAAACCTATGTCTCCCGGGGGTGCCTAACTCTAACCTCCCCCTGGGGGTGCCTAACCCCTCTTCCCCTAGCCTAACCCTCCCGGGGGACTGCTTAACCCTAACCCTCCTGGGGGGGGTGCCTAACCCTAAGTCCTCCTGGGAGCCCCTAACCTAACTCTCCCCCCCTGCGGCCGTCCGCATCCGGCACCCGGCTTACCTTCGATCGGTATGCCGGGTGTCGGGCTCCCGGCGTAGGTCTAATGACAAGCGTCGGGATTTCGACACCTGTCATTATTACCTTGCCGGGATTAGACAGTTGGGATTTCGTTCGTCGGCTTCCCGACTGCTTCCCCATGTATACATAGTGCTAGTGGTAAATGGAATAACGAGATATGGTAAGAACTTACCTTGGTTATCTCTGTTTCTACGAGGTCCTTAGGGTCCACAGGGATACCTTGGGGTATAGGTGGTTGGGGACCAATCCGGGCACCACGCAGTTAAATCTTTCAGCCTCCCAGGATGCACAGAGCTCCCTTCCTATACCCCGCCCCCTGGCCAAGGCACCTTCAGTTACGTACCAAGCCAGAGGCCGGAGGAGAAAAAGAGAGAAGTCCGGCACGCACAAGAATTTCATACTCACAGAAAAGAGACAGAAAAAACTGGTGACCAGAACAAGACCCGTCTGAGGCACAGGGCGTCAGGGTGGGCGCCCTGTGGACTCTAAGGACCTCGTAGAAACAGAGATAACCAAGGTAAGTTCTTACCATATCTCTTGTTTTCTACTTCTGGGTCCACAGAAAGCAGTATCCTTCAAGGGTGGGGACTCTCCTGTGTAGAAAGGAGAATCCGCAGCCCGAAGGAAGCATCCTGAGAGGCAAAGGTATCGAAAGCAAAATACCTCACAAAGGTCTGAACCGAAGACCATGTGGCCGCCTTACACAGCTGAACAGCCGAGGCACCACGACCGAGCTGCCCACGAGGTACCCACAGACCTCGTACAATGAGCAGTCACAGACAGCGGAACAGGAATGCCCTTATGAACATAAGCCTCAGAAATCACCAAGCGAATCCAACGGGCCAAAGTTTGCTTATTGGCCGGCCATCCCTTCTTCTGGAAACTGTACAAAACAAACAATCCGATTTCCGGAAAGAACAGGTACGCTCCACATATATGCGAAGAGCGTGAACCATATCTAAAGTGAAAAAACAACAACAAAAAACAAGACCAAGCGCTCTATACCAAACACGTGAATCAATCTATTAGAAAAATTGTGCGTTTCTGATCTGTAGCTGCTATCAAAAAATAGGTATATGCCTCTACCTATACAACTAACAGAAAAAAGCAAGTCTAGTAGCGCTGTCCATATTTCTTGCTCTTTTCACATGCAAAGTGACCTCATCCACCGACAAACATGGAGAGTGAAAGGCTGTCACAATAATCTCATTAATGTGGAAACTTGATACCACCTTAGGGAGGAAACCAGGGCGAGTCCGAAGAACCACCCTATCCTGATGAAAAATTAAATAGGGGGGCGACAGGAAAGAGCCCCCAGATCTGACACTCTTCTGGCAGATGCAATAGCCAAAAGAAAAACAGCCTTAGCTGTAAGCCATTTGAGGTCCACTGAGCCCACCTGAAGAAAAGCTAGGACTCTGGAAATATGAAACATTAGAGGATCGTACCCACTAGGTCAGCACCATTCAAAATAGGTGTGCCAGACCCTGTGGTAAATCCTGGCCGAAGTCGGCTTCCTAGCCCTGAGCATGGTATTCATCACCGAGCTAGAAAAACCTTTTCGACCTCAAGAGGGATGTCTCAAGAGCCACGCCGTAAAAGATAGACGACCCAGATCCGGGTAAAGACACGGACCCTGAGACAACAGGTCCAGGCGTTGAGGTAGCAACCACGGAGTTTCGACGGAGAGACTCCGAAAATCTGAGCACCAGTGACATCTGGGCCACGCTGGAGCCACCAGCAGGATTGTCCCTCCGTTTTGCTTGAACTGTCTAAGCACCCGAGGAAGAATGAAGGAAACAGGTACGCGAACTGGAAGGTCCACCGTACCGACAGAGCGTCTACAAGGAGAGCTTCTGCATCTCTTGTTCGGGATCCGTACGCCTGCAGCTTGCGGTTGTGTCTGGAGGCCATGATATCTATTTACGGAAGGCCCCACCTGTCCACTAGGAGCTGAAATAAACGTATTGCAGTAAAAAAATGAGGGGTGTTCACAGGCGCCTAGCATAATGGTCTGCTGCAGATGTGTTATCAAAAAATGGTATACCCTTTAATACCTAAGCATAAATATATTGGTGATTTATGATGACACAAGAGCGCACGGTGCTGTGGATGGATATATAGAAATTATTACAATACTTCCCAATTCTGCATATGTAGATTCAGTAAACGATGATCTGCAGTTGATAGTATTCACATATACATGAAAAATATAAAAATATCAAACATAGTGTGATATAGTAAAAACACATTTATTAAACATCAATACTCAAAAAATAATAAACTGGTATATTCTTCACAACACACTGATCGTGTGTGTCCAAAAGGTATATCCTAGGCCGTCTGTGAGACCCAAAATAAAAAATAATCACAAAATGTAATTGCAAAAACATGGGCTGTTGCCCTGTCCTTATCAGTGTGAGATAATGGAGAATTACCAGAAATCCGTAGTATATAGGCCTTTAGTATTATCAAAGGTAGTCTCCGGATCACTTCCTCTCATGTCCTTCGGGTGGCTTTCTGCAAGTAGTACTGTCACATTTACCAATGCGTTTCAGGAGCTTAACTCCCTTCCTCAAGACTATGTGACAGTGATCACCTTGTTTCTTCTTATATACACTGCATCCTGAGTACATCCGGGTCACAGGTCACGGATTTCCACTGCATACATGATGATGTCTCTTCCCTAGGAGTATATAAAGATAGGGAAGAGACATCATCATGTATGCAATGGAAACCCGTGACCTGTGACCCGGATGTACTCAGGATGCAGGGTATATAAGAAGAAACAAGGTGATCACTGTCACATAGCCTTGAGGAAGGGAGTTAAGCTCCTGAAACGCATTGGTAAATGTGACAGTACTACTTGCAGAAAGCCACCCGAAGGACAGGAGCTGAAATACTTCCTCGTGAAGGGACCATTCCCCTGGATGCACGTCGTGATGGCTGAGGAAGTCCGCTTCCCAGTTGAGCACTCCTGTAATGAACACTGCTGAGATGGCTGGTAAATTGCCTTCCGCCCAAGACAGAATGCGGGATACCTCTTTTAGAGCTGCCTGACTTTGAGTTCCTCCCTGATGATTTATGTAAGCGTTGTCTGACTGAATCTGCACAGGTTTCCCCTGGAGAAAGAACCTTGCTTGTTGTAGAGCCCGGAAGACTGCTCGAAGTTCCAATATTTTGATTGGAAGAGCAGACCCCGCCAGTGTCCACCGGCCCTGAAGCACGTGTGGACCTGTCACAGCACCCCACCCCCGGAGACAGGCGTTCGTCATCAGAAGGACCCAATCCGAGATCCAGAAGGGGCGTCCCCTGTTGAGATGTGACGTCTGTAGCCACCAGGCCAGAGACAGACGTACCTCCAGAGAAAGCACTATCATCTGAGTCTTTAGCTGATGAGGAAACCCATCCCATCTGGAGAGGATTCACTTCTGCAGAGGCCTCGAGTGGAACTGGGCATACTCCACCATATCGAACGTCGACACCATGGACCCCAGTAACCCCCTGCAGAGTGGATGGACACTCTGCGGTCTCGCAGGCAATTGCGAGCCTTTGTCTGTAGCACCGAGATCTTTTCCTCCGTCAAAAGGATCTGCTGTTGCTGCGTGTCCAACAGTGCTCCGAGGTGGAGCATCCTCCGAGAAGGTGTCAGGGACGACTTCTTCCAATTTATCTGCCAGCCGTGAGTCTGCAACACCGATATCGTCAGTTGCAGGTGGTGGTGAAGTATCTCTGGAGACCCTGCCAATAATAGTAGGTCCTCCAGGTAAGGCAAAAGGCGGACCCCCTGCAGGCACAGATGTGCCGCCATAACCGCCATGACCTTGGTAAATACCCTCGGAGCTGTAGAGAGGCCAAATGGTAGTGCCTGAAATTGATAATGCTGGTTCGCTACTGCAAACCTGAGGAATCGCTGATGAGATGTAGCTATCGGGATATGCAGGTATGTATCCTGGATATCCAGAGACAACATAAAATCCCCAGGTTCCATAGCCAAAATAATGGAACTCAGGGTTTCCATCTTGAACCAAGGTACCCTCAAATATTTGTTTAAGGACTTCAGGTTGAGTATAGGCCGGAACGATCAGTTAGGCTTTTGCACCAGGAAGAGGTTGGAATAATAACCTGTCCCCCTTTGGCATGACGGGACCGGTACTATAACCCCTTCCTGGAGCATAGAGTGTACTACCTTGTGAATCTCCAGAGCCTTCACCGGATTTGAATGAAGGTCTGTGGTAAAAAACTGATGGGGAGGTCTTCTGCGGAAGGAGAGGGCATACCCGGGAGAGACCACTTCCCTCACCCAAGTGTCTGTGGTGGTCTGACACCAGCACCGGGCGAACTGAAGAAGTCGGCCTCCCACCTTGGGGTCCCCCAAGGGGAGGCCCATCCCGTCAGGCTGAAGGCTTGCCGTCAGGTTTGGCGGCTGGTGCTCCAAGTCTGTTTCCTAGACTTAGTGGCCTTCTTGCTTCCTGAAGGCCTTGGAAAGGACTGTATTTTTTACTTACCCTGAGGTCGATAGAACCGAAAGGATGAAGTCCCAGACCCAGAAGTAGTTGGAGCAGAAGGCAGACACGCAGATTTTGCTGCCGCCAGCGTATCCACAATCTTGTCCAAAGCCGGACCGAACAAGACCTGAACATTGTACGGAAGACATTCCAAGCCCTTCTTGGAGTCCGCATCTGCTCTCCAAGAGCGTAGCCATAAAGAACGGCGAGCTGACACCGCCGCCGTACAAATCCTGGAGGTAAGTAGGCTCACATCCAATGCTGCCTCATTGACATAAGCAGCAAATCCCGGAGATTGCCCACCAACACAATTTGTTCACTGGTAGTCCCAGAAGACAATGACACCTCCAAGGCATTGGCCCATTTTTCCATGGCTCTGGCCACCCAGCATATAGCCATAGCAGGTCTGGCGACCCCTCCAGCTAAAGAGTAAATGGACTTCAGACATGCCTCCACCTTGCGGTCCGTAGCATCTTTCAGAGAGGACATATACGGCATAGGCAAGGTCGCACTCTTAACTAGGCGCGTCACGTGAGAATCCACCTGAGGAGAATCCCACTTAGAAAAATTATTCTCTGCAAAAGGGTAGGCATAAGCCAAACGCTTTTGAGGCTGAAACCTCTTCCCAGGAGCTTTCCACGTCTCCTCCAGATGATCTACTAACTGACCAGATAGAGGAAACACTGCATTAGTGCTTTTAACATTTTAAAAATAAGCATATATGGGCTTATTTTCATCTGAAGCTTTGTCTTCAATCACCATGACCTCACGGACCACCCGTATCAGGCCCAGGATATATATAGAAGACTTATGGTGCATACACATGATCAGATTTTTCCTTCAGATATGAACGATAACGATTTAAAAATCGTTCAGTCGTTCATATCTGAAGGAAAATCGTTCATATCTGACATGCCTGAACGATGGACGATCAACGATGCGCGTTCCCGTTTGTCAGATAACGATATCTGACATCTGATGGGTTTGCAGTCAGACTTTGACGATTCCATTCATTTTAATGCAGTCAAAAATCGTTCAATCGTTCAAAACTTTGGTAAAATCGTTCAGACGTTCATCTGACAAATCTGACAAGTCTGACAAATCTGACCGTGTGTATGCTCCATTAGCCTCCATCTCCTTGGTAGGAAGATCAGTGTCAGATAGATCTAGAATTTCCCCATCATCTGACGTTATGTCATCATCGTCGTATTGAGTAGACTGGGATGACAATAATGGCCATTTTTGCGGGCCTAAGCGGGGATTCCTGCGAACTCTCTGCAAGGGTAGGTATGAGCCGTGTTAGGCAGAGGGTTCAGGAGACACCGGTTGAGGGTGGCACTGCGCTACCACCATCTGCCCAGGGCACCCCTGTAAGGGAGCCGGTACCATCAGCTGCAACTGGTCGGGTAAAATAACCTGTAAATTGTGATGCCTCTGATTTTTAAATCTGTTGGCAGCCATTTTATTAAAAAAACAAAATGGATGCATACATAATAAATTTAAATTGATAAATCAGGCATTTACAATAAAACACCTCCCCTCCCCACCCACACACACTCTGAAAGGCATATACAACCCAAAGCATACACAACACAATGTGCCCATAAAAAATAAAAAAAAACGCTTAACTTACTTTGGCGGATTTCCGTATACAATTGTGCAAGGAGGTCCAGGGTCCGCCTGCGGAGGTCAGACCACCTCCGCTCAAGTTGCACCACAGTGCGGGGGAATCCCAAGCGGCGGAGCCGCCTCCCCACCTCCGTGTACGCCCGCATTTTTACTTGGTTTGGCACATGCGGGCCAATGGTCCCCAGACGCCAGTCCATTACTGCAGTCATTATACGCAGCTACTGGCTGCTGAAGCTTGCGGATCTCATGATGTCAATGACAAATCTTACAGTGGGTAAACTATATATAATCTTGGGTGCAGTCTGATTGGTTGACCATTCCAAAATGGTGGATACACACAAGACTTTTCTGGTATTAATACTTCGAATACAAAACAACACCTATCATACATCATGTGACTCACCTCATTCCTTAGCCTGTACACTCCCAAACCTCCTCAGCTCTTTGTCAAATTTGGGATTTGTCAAGTACGTTTTTAAAGGGTGTGTTGGTCGCTTGTGCACTGCGTAGGAGTGGCGTACGCATGCGCTGCCTGAGAGCTGCGCATAACCGCCGACGCGCACGCATTTTGCTATAAATAGCAAGGCCAGGTTTTGGATCATTTGCAGTCATGGATTCTCAGGAGCCCAATGTGGAGGACTGCATGGTAGATATACATGATTTTCTGGGCGAATTTGGTATGGGAATAGCATCAGATATTGAAGTTTATGACACACTGCCAGATTTGTTTGAGAAAATTGAGCCTGAGCCCACACTGGATGATCCTCCTCCAGCAAATACCAACACATCACCTCCAAATGTTGCAGGCACATCAGATGGGACGAAAAAAGGTCAAGGGAAACGTTCTGTATTAACGGATACCCTTATCCAGGTGGCACTACCCAGATTTTCATTTGGACATAAAAATCGCCCAAAAACATCTTAAAAAAGTCTGGCGGAAAATATCAAGATCCTCAATCGGAAGCATGGCACTACATTTGGACCAGAGTTTTTTCAAAAAAAGTAAATTTGATTTTAACATTTTTTATAATTTTTCTATACTGGTGTAAGTATGCCAAAAATTAAATATTGTTTGGCATTTTTCAAAAGAAAAATGTAAACAATGTTTGTGAAATGGTCAATATATATATTTTTAAATCATAACAAGAATTTTATTGTAAAAATTTAATGATGCAAATTTATCCTAAAGGTGGTGTGACCTTTGCTGCCGACTAAAAAGGAAGCTGGTTTTACAGAAAAAAAACTTTCAGGGGCCAGGAGGTCCTCTCCCTCGCACCTTGGCTATATCCAAAAACGAATATCTCATTTTGGGGGCCTTAGACTGGAGGTTAGTGGAGGCGGCAAATATCAACTTTAAGAGCCTTCCACAAGATGTACCTCATGCTGAGTCTGGTAAGAATTTGCATACACCTGGCTCTCTATCGGTCTATTTTTGTTTTTGGCTACAAAAATAATTAGATTTTTCCAATTTTTAGGAAATAACATGGCTGCAAGCCCTCCGATGGATGGGGTGATGGCTGAATCTCCATCCTTCTTGCCTCCCCCGTCCTACACTGCCACCCTTACCGAAGTCATGGATGGGATTAGGGTGGCAGTGGTGAGGCAAGCAGTAGCCATGGAGGCTATCCAGGCCAACATGTTGGTGAAAAACTCCTTTCTAAGGTCCATGAGCCAAGATGTGAGGGAGATGAAAGAACATCTGCTTGGCCTGATCGAAGGTGCGGGGGACCAGTGCCCTGCTGCGGCTGCACCAAGCTCCCAGCAGGGTATGCGATGCTGCCCCCCGGATCCGTAAATCCAGCTTCCCGGAGTCGGCAGCAAAGAAATAAGCTTCCAATTGATGATCTTTAATTTATTTCTGCCAGAAATTTCATTATGTATGTTCCAAATGAAAATCTGGGTAGTGCCCCTGGAAGGGCCAAAAGGTCTCCCTTGATTTTTTATTGTTCCGTGTGATGTGCCTGACACATTTTGAGGTGATGTGTTTGTAGGAGGTGGAGGAGGCACATCTGGTGGCGGCACAGGCCCACTTTCCTCAAACACATCTGCAAGTGTGTACACATCTTCATTGTCTGATGCAAATCCTAAACGAAATTCGTCCAGAAAATCATATATTTTTAATGATTTAACTTGTTTTTTTTATTTTTTTAACCCAAAAATTACAAATCTGTAAATGTTTATTTCAAAAATGTTTTTTTTTTTATTATGTATTCTGAAGGTGAATAATTACCAAAGAATTAACAAAAAATATAAAAAAATATTGCACAATAAAAATGTCTTTTGAACCTTCTTCCAACATGATGTTACAATTAAATAATATGGTACAACAAATCACGACCTGGCCTGCAACAGTATTGTAAAAAGTCTAGTATTTTCTATGTAAAGGAATGCTGGGATGTGCAGTTCCACAACCCAAAAACACTATCACTTTTAAATTCGAAACAAAAATAAAATAAAAAAAGTGTTTGAGACCTTTACAAATATATGGTCTATAGTTTGTTTATTCAAAGTTGTTTGGCACTTTTATCTTTCCTAATTTAGAAAATTTTTAACAAAATAAAAGATGCTAATTTACGCAGACACTTTGCTATTGTTCAGTTCAATGAGTAACACCTGCTACTCTTTTAATTGACTGCATACATCGGCACAAGCAAATACCATCTGCTGCATACGCAGTGCTTGTGGTAGCTTTTTTCTACCGCGAGCCCTGCGTGGAAAACAGTGGAAATAAAAAGCTAGTCATGTGTACAATGACGCTTCAGGTTAATTATGTACGCCTCTAAAACGGCGTTGAAACACTCGGGCACGCCTGCGTTCGCATATCCAACCCCCCGTTTTTACTGGACTGCCCCTGTTACCACCCACAAACGGCCTCTCCTGTCACTCAACCTGCTGGGCTGGCTGTGCTGGGCGAGCGAGCGGTCTGCCATCGCACAGTGTAGTTCCCGCACGTGCGATGCATACGCAGATTAGCAAACATCAGCAATAGCGAGTGCATTCCAGATACCGTCCGGGTCTGAATCAAGCCCTGTATTTTGACCACTGTCTTATGCAGTATAATGCCTCCTAATCCTGTAGGAATGTGGGTCGTGGGATTTGTGGCACTAAACCAGGTGACGGTCAACAAGAAAGCGTAGATGTCTGTAGCTACATTTTATCATCCAGTAGATGCAAACCGGGACTGGCTCAAGACCATTCCACTGTCCAATTCAAGGCCCTGTTCGGGTCCGAAGAAGGGCCTGTGTAACAAAACATGTGAGGAGGCCTCTGAGCAAAGAGAGGACATACCCGTTATAGACTACAACTCCTACCCAAGCATCCGTGGTGACTTGACACCAGCACTGGGCGAACTGCAAAAAAGTATAGACATTACCTATCAAGCAATCTTCTCTATGCTTTACAAAAGCTTTAGACAACCTGTGACACTCCAACTGTAGAACTAGAATCCCCAGCATAGGGATGGACATCAGAAACTGACAGTTAGCAACCATCGATGCTCCCGATCTGATGGAAATACTTTTTCCAGTGAATTGCGGGTATTTCATGGTTGCCAGCCATCGGATGAAGTTCTCCAATGCCCATACGATGGCTGACAGCCTTCTATGCAGCTGCGGAAACTCTGAAGTGGTGTCCGCAGCTCTGCACTGAATGGTTCTGCGCATGCGCACAGTATAACGATGGTTATACAATCAAATGGTTTTGATGTGATGGCTAGTTGCCATTGCATCACTAGAGTTGATGTCCATCCCTAACCCAGCATGTCCATGTAGCAGGATATTCTCTATATCAGTGGCTCTCACCACCAGTCGTCAAGTACCTGGAAAACAAGTCATAGTTCTAGGATTTCTAATCTATGGAGACTGGTGTGGATTATTACTTACTCAGAATAAATGGACCTGTTCATGATTAAGGAAATCCCGAAAACATGACCTTTTGGGGATATGTGAAGACTGGAGTCGAGAACCCCGGCACTATACTACAGAAAAGGCTAAAGGTGCCCATACACGGTGCGATAAAGCAGCCTATCAGACTGATTGGTGCGATTTGGCTGCTATATTGCACCATGATGTCGGACCGAGTGCGTACCTGTGAGGTCGTACATTGCACCCCCTAATCTTACTGCAGGATCAGTCAATCAGGGGATACGATGTGCGAGCCCATGCATTGCTATGCGGGTGAGGGAGGGGGTAGCCGATATATCGGATGGTCGGCCATCCGATCACATCGTGTGGGGACCGCCCGATATGTCGGACGTTGGATCCCGTCGCCTCACATCAGACGTCGGATCCCGTCGCCTCGCACGGTGGCATCGCACCATGTATGGCTGACTAATACACAACTACAAGTCCCAACGTGAAGTTTAAGATGGGATTTGTACTTGTAGTGCCACAACTCAACTGAGGGCTAGAGGTTCCACACTTGTGGTAGATGGTAAGAACCGGAATTTAATCCTAAATAACCATGTAAATAAAAATGAGAGATATGGTAAGAACTTACCCTTGTTATCTCTCTTTCTTCGAAGTCCATAGGGTCCACAGGGTTGATCTTGGGGTATAGGTTGGGAACCAAATCCGGGCACCACGCAGTTAAAGCTTTTAGCTCCCAGGATGCACTGGGTCCACTCTCCCTATAACCCCGCCCCCAAGCCAAAGGCACCTCAGTTTGTAAGTAGCCAAAGGCCGGAGGAGGAAAGAAAGAGAGAGAAGACTGGAACACTCAAGAACCATACTCACAGAGAAGGAGACGGGAAACCGGTGACTAGTAACACAGCCCATATGAAGCCAGGTGCGTCAGAGCGGGTGCCCTGTGGACTTCGAAGAAAGAGATAACAAGGGTAAGTTCTTACCATATCTCTCATTTTCTTCTTCTTCTTCATGGTCCATAGGAGGTCCACAGGGTACGTCCCAAAGCAGTCCTTTTAAGGGTGGGGACGCTCCTGTGATGAGAGGAGAATTCGTTGCCCAAAGAAAGCATCCGGAGAGGCAAAGAAATCCAATGCATAGAACCTTAGAAAGGTGTGGACAGAAGACCACGTGGCCACCTTGCAAGGCAGAACAGCCAATGCGCCACACCGAGCCGCCCACGAGGGCCCACAGCCCGAGTAGAAAAAGCATCAATATAAACAGAAAAGGCCTTCCTATGTGTAGGCCCCTGAGATAGACATACGCAGCCATCTAGCCAATGTCTGTTTATCGGCCGGCCCTCCTATCTTGTGAAATCCATTGACTACAAATAAGGAGTCTCCTGAAGAAACTTGAACAGACCACGAAAACCCGGAGAGGCCAGACCACAGTCAGTCAATGAGGCCACCCCAGCCGAGTGGACTGGAGACTGAAATGTTGGTACAATAAGTTCCTGAATAATATGGAACTTAAAAAACACTTTAGGAAGAAACATAGGGCAAGTACGACTCACAACCCTGTCTTGGTGAAATATCCAGAAGAGGGAGCCAAATGAGAACGCTCCCAATTCCGCCACTCTCCTGTCAGATGTAAACACCATAAGATAGAGAGTCTAAGCCATAAACCACGTGTCATGGTATGGCGTGGGCTTGGACCCGGAGTGGAGTCGGATGCGGAATGGAGGCTTGTTTGTTGGCATTCGGTATGAACAGCCGGCTGCCGCATGACCGGCAGCTCGATTCCCAGCTGCGGCAGCCCGACAAAAGAGCAGAGCCCGGCAGCGGAAGACCGTCAGCGCTGGAAATCCTGATCGTCCCTAGGTAAGTATCTACTAAACTAATCTAGCCCCCTATCCCCCTCCTTTAGGGTGCCTAACCCTAACCTCCCCCCCCAAGTGCCTAACCCTAACCCCCCCTTCCCCGCTGCCTAAACCTAAGTCCCAGGGGGGGTGCCTAACCCTCCCCCTAGCCTAACCCTCCCGGGGGGGTGCCTAACCCTAATACCCCCCCGGGTGCCCTAAACCTAACCCCCCCCCCCCACGGCTGTCCGCTCGTGGCACCCGGCATCCCTTCGATCGGGGTGCTGGGCGCCGGTCTCCCGGCGTCGGGAAAATGACAGGCGTCTAGATTTTAGATGTCGGTCATTTATCCCTAGGCGGAATAGAGGATTGGGGAAGCCGGCGGTCGGGATTGCGGCCGCCGGCTTCCTAATCGTATCCCGTAACTTGATACTGGAAGGCAGCAGGTCTTAACGGAGTATGACTCATGAGGTGAATGGGTGCACGGAGGGCGAGGTGCCGCTGAAGGAATGCGAGCTATACTCAGCGACCGGGGTCGGTTGGTCAGCAGCGGGTACAGCTAGCTAGCTGGTAGGTAGGACAGGCGAGGTACAGAGCGGAGAGGTGGTAACACAGACACTCTGGAACTGCAGCAAGTACGGAGCAAGGGAGCACAGGAACTAGCTCACAGCTATGCTGTGATAAACGTTGCACTGGCAACTAAAGGACTTTTTGACAGCCCTTTAGTACCCTCAGGTAGTGCAGGATTGAATGCAAAACACTCCCAGGACAGCTGTGCCCTGATTGGCTCCCACCAGACACCTGACCAAAATCCAACATGGCCGCGCCCAGTAGTCTCCAGCGCGATAGTGCTGTCAGTTTCACCTACTCACGCTTCCCTCCAGATGAGCCCCCTTTGTCTGTGGGGACCCCCTGTGCCCAGCGCTGCTCTCCAGGACCCCGCTCCACCACCGGAGGGACCGCGCCAGAGCGCCCGGTGAGGTAAGAGTTGCGATCCTGGCAGCCTGACAGCCCGAATCGTGACACCACGTAAGGGCTATTAAAACTAGTGGTTCAAATTGAAGCCACAGGTCGACACAGGAAGCCAAATGGAAGCCACAGGACTGCCAAATCCCAAGGAGCCCCTAGGGGTGATAAAGGAGGGTAGAAATTAGAAAACACCTTGAAGGAGGGTATGGATACCAGAGAGTGGAGCAATTCCACATCCGAACCATACTGACAGTGCAGAGACCCGCACTTTCAGGAAGGCCAGGCGGAGGGAGAGACCCAAGCCAGCTGGAAGGAATGCTAGAACTTCTGGAAATCCTTAAGACCTGAGGATCGTAACTACAGGTACGATACCATAAGAATTATGTATGCCACATTCTGTGGTAGAGCCCAGCAAAAGCTGGCCTACACGCTCTAAACATCCCGACGAAGGCAGAGCCAGAGAAGCCTTAGGACCACAATAGAAACGCAGTCAAAGACAAACAATCCAGATCCAGAGAAAGGCAAAGACCCATAGACAACAGGTCCTGATATTAAAGCAGCAGGAATGGAGTGTCGATGGGGAGACTCCAAAAATCTAAGTACCAGTGACATCTGGGGCAATCTGGAGCACCAGATTGACCTTGAGAAAGAAGGGAGACCGGAGGAAACAGGTATACAAAGTGGAAAGTCCCCTTTACGGACAACGCGTCACTGAAGGTTGCTTCAGTACCTCTAGTTCTGGACCCTAACACCAGCAGTGTGTGATAGAGTCAGAAGGCCATGAGGACCACCTCTGGGAGGCCCCCTCTGGTCACTAGGAGTTGAAACCTCCCTTGGAGAAGAGACCAGTCCCCGGGATGCACGTTGTGACAGCTGAGGAAGTCCGCTTACCAATGGAGAACTCTCGGAATGAACATTGCAGAGAAGGCTGGGAGGAGACCCTTGGACTATGTCACAATGTGTGACATTCCTGTCCTTGCTGCCCAACTAAGAGTGTCTACTAGATGTAAGCCACCGTTGTGACATTATCGGACTTAACCTTTACAGGCTTACCGTGAAGTATGTGTTAGGCCAGAACAAGGGCCCAAGACAGCTTAACGTTCCAATAAATTCATTGGCAGTGCGGACTCGCCAGACGTCCAACTGCCCCGAAAGGAGTGCGGACCGGTCACTGCCCCCAGAGACTGGCGTCCGTTGTAAGGATTACCCTAGATGAGATGGCCATAGCCACCAAGATAGAGACAGACACACCTCCAGAGAGCATTATCATCTGAACCATGACCCGATGGAGAAACCTGTTCCATCTGCAGAGGATTAGTTTGTGCAAAGGCCTGGAATGGAACTGAGCATATTCCACCCTTCCGAAGATAGACACCTTAGATTCCAGAACCCGCATTACAGAGTGTAATGACACTTGTCGATTGTGGAGATATCCGCGCACTCGTAGATGAAGAGTGGAGATATCGTCTGACATCAGAAGGATTCTCATATTCTGAGAATCAAGCAGGGCTCCCAGATGAATCATACCCTGTGAGGGATTCAGGGAGGACTCTTTTCCAGTTGATTAACAATTTGTGCTTGCGAAGGAAAGCAATGGTTAACTTGAAATGGCTTCAAAGTACCTTGGTGATCCTGCTAAGAGCAGGAGGCCGTCTAGATACTGGAGCAGTCGGATACACTGAACAGGTGGGCTGTCATAAAATCCATAAATCTGGTAAATCCCGGTGGGGCTGTGGACAGTCCAAAGGGCAGAGCCCGGAAATTGTAAGTGTTGCTGTGGCACAGCAAACCTGAGATAACGCTGATGAGAGGGCTCTATAGGTTCCATAAAGTCCCCGGGTTCCAAATCTCGGATGATGGCACGTAGGGGTTTCCTCCTGAGCCCAGGCACCTTTAGGAACTTGTTCAGGGATTTGAGACAGAGGAAAGGCCAATGAGGACCATTCGGCCACTGCACCAGAAAGAAAATAGAATAACCAATAGCTCTGCTTACCGCAAGGATTGTATAGCTTTCTGGATTTGTAAGGCCCTGTTCGGGTCCGAAGAAGGGCCTGTGTAACAAAACATGTGAGGAGGCCTCTGAGCAATGAGAAGGCGTACCAGCGAGAGACTACAACTCCTACCCAAGCATCCGTGGTGACTTGACACCAGCACTGGGCGAACTGAAAAAGTCGGTAGCTCACTCTGGAATAGCCCAGATGAAGACCTGTCCCGTCAGGCTGAAGGTTTATCCTTAGGTTTAGAAGCAGGGCGTCTGGATGCATAGGGCTGCTCGGTACCGGGTATGGCGGCCCTTGTGGAGGCCAACAGCCTAGGAAAAAACAGGCCTTTAGGCTGACCCTGAGGAACAAAATACTTAACAGATTTAGTCTGAGGCCTTGGATAGCTGAAGGCGGAAATCTTGCCATTAGTGATACTGCCAATGTTGCTACAATCTTGTTAAGGTCAGGACCAAACAAGATGTTCCTAATATATAGTATCTGCACCTCTGCTTTCCAAGAGCGCGCGGCATCCAACGTAGTCACTCCCACATATGAAAACTCCATATTTTATGTGAGCGACAAAAGACCTTTGATCTCTAGACATGTTGGAGGGAAACAGCTTTACAAATGCATCAGCCCACTATGCAATAGCATTAGCCAACTATGCGATAGCCATGGTAGGACGGGCAACAGCCCCTGAAAGCGAGTATATTTATTTCAGGCAAAGTTACCACCTACGGACCCGTAGAATCCGTCCGGGCAAGAATGGGAGGTGTAGTAACTCTCGTAATCAGATGAGTAACATGAAAATCCACCCCAGGAGGTGAATCCCATTACTTGTCATGACCTTCAGGGAATGGGAAACATGAGGCCAAACACTTTTGTGATACCTCTTATCTGGCGATAGCCAGACTCCCGCCATGAGATCCACCCACTGGTCAGAGACAGGGAACACAGCTGAAGACACGTTAATGCTTAAACTGAGGGTGTTTGATTTAGGTGCAAGTCATACTTGCCAACTCTCCCTCATTGTCAAGGAGACTCCCTGAAACAGTAGCAATCTCCCTGTCTCCCTGAAGAGCCTAGCAATCTCCGTGATTCTAACTTACTGCCATTATGAATATGTTATATATAAAAATAAACAGAGATAGTTACATTCAAATTGGATCAGTAGTATCATTTTCCTGCATTGGTTATATGGCAGAATGATCCCTGTGGCTACATATATTTTCTGAAAAGTGATAGTGTGTTTTCATCAACAAATAGATCTTACTGACTGCTTTGGGGCTCATTTACATTTGGATGTAAGTCAATTTTATGACACGCCTCTCAGATGTAGCAGTACACGCCCACTTTACCGCCATGCTCATAGGTGCTGCTTTCACAATCTCCCTGAAATGCATTTTCAAAAGTAGGCAAGTATGGTGCAAGTTCGACATTCTGTATAACTAGGATGGACCTGACTGGCAGCATCAAAGCAGGGATAATGACAATACTTGATTTATGCTCCCCCTCGTGTGAGAGGGAAGGAGCCCGATACATCATCCCGTTCACCCTATGTTAGACGACAGGGGAAACTGGGAAGTAACCACAGGGCGTTTATTACGTAGAAACGACATCCACCCAGGGTGGTAATCCCTGCAAGGGAAATGACAGACTGTTGTGGTACCAGAGGGAATTTCATGTACTGCGAAAAATCCCGGTAGGGAGCTATAATCTGTGTCACAGGAGTAAACCGTAAGAAACTGCGAGATACCCTGAGACGAAAAGGCAGTATGTTGAAGTAACCCCAAGTGAGTTACAACAATGGGGGCCATCTGGAAATCCGCAATGGAGGCCAGGATCCTGAGAAACAAACTGCCCAAGGGGGTCGTGGAAGGGGCCCGGCACCAGATGGCGCCGCATACATAACCCTTTGAGTCAAATCCTCCGCACGAATACCTGCAGTCCATGACTTGCAGGATAGCAAAAATGGGTGCAGTATCGTGCTCTATCTCCTGGTCAGACCTATCTGACTAACCATCTTCACGGAAATATTAAGCAGCTCTATACTGGTCCTGACTGATGCTAAGATTAGCTGCAGGGACCCATTGTCAGCGTATGCAACACACAGTTCCACCTAAAATATGGCAACGTGCAGCACACAACAGTATGTTACTAACCTCACAAATATTGACAAGTATATATATGTGAGGTCTCAGAACCACCCTAGGTACACCTGTATTAGGGCAGATTGTAAAGAAAAGGGATAGATATACACTGATAGGTGAGAGAAAAAGCACAGCCAGCACTAGCATAAGTCACATACAATGCAGAAATATATATACATAAATATTACATAAAATATACTGCAAATTACACTACAATCAACTGCCCAGATTCAGCGTCTGGGAAGGCTATAGCACTGTGTACACTCACCCAAACGGTGAGGTACGCAAGGGGACTGGACCAGCTGCTGACCTAGGAGTTCTTTGCTGCATCATAGAAATAAAATGGCCGCCTGGAGACCTCAGAGGAAGCATGGCCCGTGGAGGAAGCAGCTCAGCGACGCCACTGCAAGGCGCACTGAGCTGAGGGGAGGAGCCGCTACAACAGGGAAGGCTGCCTCCCCTGGCCGGCTAGTAACCCCCGGGACGCCAGCTCCCTGCGCCGATCTTGATGTCCCTGGTGGTCTAGTGGACACGCGGGGTATGGGGGGGCCCGCCGCCACTGCCAGTGCCTTCGGTCTGTCCCCAGAGACCAGAGGCATCAAACTGCGTTTTAAATGCGCGGATCACCGCAATCGGTGACCCACGACCTTACCTGTTCCCTTTCGATCCGGCAACAGTCCTGGGCGCCCGCAGTGTCCGGCTAGTACAGACTCTGGGGTCCCGCCGAGATGCCCAGATCTGTACTGGCGTCTCAGCGCCGGCGGGGTGACGGAGCGGCAGCTTGGACGTCCTATGGACAGTCCGACGCTGCCGCTCTGAAGAGTCAAAAAGTAAATAAATAAAAAAAAACTTTTAAAACATAAAATAAAGCTATGGGGCTGCTAATCAGCCCCCCTGCGATAACGGTGACCCGACTCAGACCAGGGACCAACTTAAAACTAAGGGGTGCCTCTGGCTTGGGGGCGGGGTTATAAGGAGAGTGGACCCAGTGCATCCTGGGAGCTAAAAGCTTTAACTTGCGTGGTGCCCGGATTTGGTTCCCAAGTTCAACCCTGTGGACACCTTTAGAAGAAATGTATTTAGCTGCTAATCTCTTTGCTTTTGAGTAAAAATGAATAATGATTCTCCCATTTCTGACCCGTCACCACTGTAAGCAGCTAAGCGCACACTGCGTGCTGTATGTAATGTATATGGCGGGTACGCAATCCCTACAGCGCCACCTACGTAGGGCCACGGCGCTTGCGCACTCTGCCGTTCGCGTCCCGCGCATGCGCACTACCTGCCGTTTATGAGCATCGCGCCTGCGCACTGTCTAATATGAAGCCGCTGGAGTCTACACCCAGCTACATACCTGCAAGCCCCGTTACCGGATGTGCAGGCCAGCTACCCCCTTTTCCGATACCGGAAGTGTCAGCAGCCTGGCCGGGTGACTCAACGACTCCAGCCATGGGGAAAAAGAAAAAGAAGAGGGTATTTCACAAGAAAAATGCCAAGTTGTATACCTGCTCGTTTTGCTGTATTAGCTGTTGGACAGCCGCACAGCTGAACAATCACGTGTTGGCTAATGGACACAAAATGACCCTCATGAATATCTGTCCGTCAATGATCCCTCTCATACCCAGCTTTCAGCACTTCCTGGACACATACATGGAGGATGAGCCCATACTGGGCTTGGAGTATATTGAGGAAATCCCAGGGGAGAGGTACAGGTACATTTGTCACCTCTGCGATGTAGAAACCGACAGGCACTATGTGATCGGCCACGTAACGGCATTATTTCATACCAAGCAGTATCTGGAGAAGCACCATCCCGAGATGTCGGCTTACATTGACAAGTTTAAAGATAAGGGTACTAAGATGAAAACCATGCAGAGATCGGTAGCCGAAATTATCTATCTGCACGGCAGGCAGAAAATTAAAGAAACAAACCCGTACACCCTAGATGTAGATCCCAACACGCCGTCAGAGCCACTGGATAGAGAAGACACCGTAGAGGGTATGAGTTTTCTGCAATGTAAAGATCCTGGTGGATTTATGACTTACTTGAGAGACTTTAATATACTGAATGATGAGGACGCCGAGTATGTGAATAACATCACTCGGAATTGTACTAAAGCGCTGCTGAAGTTTCATGAGGAGCAGGCAAAGGCGGCGGGGTGGAAGAGGTTCCGCTGCAGCAGTCACCCGGCTCCGGCCCATACAGGCGGGGCTGATCTAGAGCGAGGTCCAGAGATTCTGGATAAATCGGTTCCTTCAGCGTCAGAGGGTGCTGACAGCTCCAGCCTACAATCGAAATAAAGGTGACGCCATGGAGGTCTCCTTCAGCAGCATCAAAAAATATGGAGGCCTCCGACATCAGCAGCGCTTTCCATTTCAAATCCTGCATTTAAAGGGATTGATATACCAAATGTGATCCGAGACTTACAGGAAACTGGGAGACTTAAACATATAAGATGCTTTAAAGTTTAAGATTCTCTCATTATTATTTCAGTTAAGTTTTCTTTTTATATTTGGGTTTAATAAATATTTTAATTCAGGTTGGGATATCCAAGATGCTGTATTTTCAGGTTGTTTTTTTTTTTTAGCTAATCTGTTTGGCGTTACAAAGTTCTGATCACGTCCAATGACTGGTCACATTTACAGTCAGCTTTTTCATAATACTGTTTGTTATTGCTTAAATAAACTAATGCAAGATAACTGTTGCCAGTAATGCTGAACCTTACAGTTCCACAAGAGCTGGAGAACTGTCAATTTGTCTATAAATTGCTGTAAATTTAAAGTATACAAAATTAAATGATATACTAACATAACAAAAGGTCAGTGTTGTATAAAACTGGGTACAAACCTTCTGAAATTTAGACCCAACCATTCAGCGCAGCAATACATCGCATCTGCCGTACACAGTGCGACGGCGCGATGAGTTGTTACATGTTGCATGTAACAACACTGCGTTGGCCGTGGAACCGTCCCATTGGATGTGCTGCACATCCAATGGGACGATTGGATGGCGGTGGCAGTGAATGACTGATTGGACATACACACTATACGATGATCGTGTGATGTACAGTCATGTGCATAAATATTGGGACATTGACAGAATTTTCATATTTTGGCCTCTATTCACCACCACAATGGCTTTGAAATGAAACAAACAAGATGTGCTTTAACTGCAGACTTTCTGATTTAATTTGAGGGTAATTACATCCAAATCAGGTGAACGGTGTAGGAATTACAACGGTTTCTATATGTGCCTTCCACTTTTTAAGGGGCCAAAAGTAATGGGACTATCAACTCAAAAGCTATTTCATGGACAGGTGTGGGCTATTCCCTCGTTATTTCATTATCAATTAAGCAGGTAAAAGGTCTGGAGTTGATTCTAGATGTGACATTTGCATTTGGAATCAGTTGCTGTCGACTCTCAATATGAGATCCAAAGAGATGTCACTATCAGTGAAGCAAGCCATCATTAGGCTGAAAAATTAAAACAAACCCATCAGAGAGATAGCAAAAACATTAGGTGTATCCAAATCAGCAACACCAAAAGACCCGGAAGACCACGGAAAACAACTGTGGTGGATGACAGAAGAATTATTTCCCTGGTGAAAAAAAAACCCTTCACAACAGTTGGCCAAATCAAGAACACTCTCCAGGAGGTAGGTGTATATGTGTCAAAGTCAACAATCAAGAGAAGACTTCACAAGAGTGAATATAGAGGGTTCACCACAAGATGTAAACCATTAGTGAGCAACAAAAACAGGAAGACCAGATTAGAGTTTGCCAAACAACATCTAAAAAAGCCATTACAGTTCTGGAACAACATCCTATGGACAGATGAGACAAAGATCAACTTGTACCAGAGTGATGGGAAGAGAAGAGTATGGAGAAGGAAAGGAACTGCTCATGATCCAAAACATACCACCTCATCAGTGAAGCATGGTGTTGATGTAGTGTCATGGCGTGGGCATGTATGACTGCCAATGGAACTGGTTCCCTTGTATTTATTGATGATGTGACTGCTGACAAAAGCAGCAGAATGAATTCTGAAGTGTTTCGGGCAATATTATATGCTCATATTCAGTCAAATGCTTCAGAACTCATTGGACCAGCGTCTGGTGATATCTATGCGTTCCAGACTTCAGGCTGTAATTGTCTGCAAAGGATTTGCAACAAAGTATTAAAAAGTGAAAGTTAGATTTAGGATTGTTTAGTTTGTCCCATTACTTTTGGCCCCTTAAAAAGTGGGAGGCACATATAGAAACCGTTGTAATTCCTACACTGTTCACCTGATTTGGATGTAATTACCCTCAAATTAAATCTGAAAGTCTGCAGTTAAAGCACATCTTGTTTGTTTCATTTCAAAGCCATTGTGGTGGTGAATAGAGGCCAAAATATGAAAATTCTGTCAATGTCCCAATATTTATGCACCTGACTGTAAGTACTTTTGATCAATGTATTGTATAGTGCAGGCCTGGCCAACCTGTGGCTCTTTACCTGTTGTGAAACCTGCTGATCGGTGGGAGAGTATGCTGGGACTTGTAGTTTTACAACAGCTGAAGAGGCACAGGTTGGCCAGGACTGGTATAGTGTGTACCCAGCTTAAAATATAGTAATTACTTGTCCTACTTAACATTTGCTTGACAAAATAAAATTACCAAAATGTGTTAATTATAATGATAGCATAGTCCAGAGGTTCTCGAACTCCATTACAGTCCACGTTTTAAGGATATCCATGCCTGAGTCCTTAAGATTGACTGAGGTACTGATGAAGTCACCTGTGCTCAAACATGGATATCCTTAAAACGTTGACCATAACGGCGGAGTTTGGTGACCTCTGGTATAGTCAAAGGGCAAAATTTACCAACACAGAAAGGACTGAATACTGGAATTTATTAAAAAACAAATTAATGTGAAATTCAAAACCTGTCTCTACATCATAAGAACATACGGGGAACCTTCTATAGACATGGAGTTATCTATTAGATATTCTACATATATTGGACGCCTTCAGCGTGTATAACGTTATACGGTACAAGTCCCATGAACACTCCAAACTTGCTGGTAATAAATGTATCCACTACAAATGTTATTAAATGATAAGATCTCCTGAAATGATTCCAAGTGACAAGCATGCTATGTATCTCTGTGTATATATGCTATGTATCTGTGTATATAGTCACCGAACACTAAGCTGCTATTTAAGCATAAGATTTTAGTAAAATAAATGGGGTTCCAGACTGTAGATAGACAATGTCTAGATAGACACCAGGTGTTAGACAGTCAGTAGATCGACACACCAAAAGTGACGAGTAAGAAGGTCGACGGATGGTTGACATGAAAATAGTCGACACATTTTTTTGGTGGGCTATGCAGTTACTGGAGTGTTTGGGTTAGGGTGAAGATTAGGGCTAAAAACAGTGTCGACCATTTTTTTAATGTGCCGATCATTTTCACGTCGACCTTTTGACCCTGTCGACCATTTGTACATGTCGACCTTCTTACACATCGTCCTTTAATGTGTCAACCTTTTGTCCCTGTCGACCTATTGACTGCCTAACATCTGGCGACTATCTACTGTCTATCTCTTCTACCACACCCAATAAAGGGAAGCGTTCACATACAGGTAAACATACAAAGGAGATCATGTAGAATTGGAATGCAAAAGTAATTAGCAACACTTTGTATCTTGGATGGATTACTCCAGTTTTCAGACCACCGGATTTCCAGTAACCACCATACATCAGAGTGGGATATTACTGTAGGGAACAATGCTCCTTACGGCTATACAGTGCAGAGGGAGAAGAGTGCCTGTGTCTATAAATGTATATATAGAAATATATATGTTTATGAAATTTGTTTTTCTTGGGGATAAAGGACAAAGGGGCCCATTTATCAATAAAGCTTATTAACTGCAAATATTTATTATCCCCGCGAATGTATGACCGAGAGACTGCAGCAGATATATCCGATACTTGCAGCGATCCCTCCATTCCCGTTGGCTGCCGCAAGCCTGTATAGGTTTCTATGGAGGATGCGTTGCTGCCATATTTACCAACTTCCAGAATTCAATGCATTTCGGAGGGAATCTGTATGTAATGCCGCCTGTCAGGATGCCTCCTGTCACAATACCGACAGCGGCATCCCGATGGTTGGTATCCTGACATGGGTCGGGTAAGTATACTGGTATACGTTTATGAAGCCGGCGGACGGAATGCCGACCGCCGGGTTCTAGACTACTTAATCCCGGCGAGAGTTAAATGGCAGGTGTCTAAATGTTGACGCCTGTCATTTTACCAACACTGGGAGACTGGTGCCCAGCGTCCCAATCGAAGGGATGCCGGGCGCGGACAGCCGCGGGGGAGGGGAGGGTTAGGTTTAGTGCTCCCCGGGGGGACTTAAGGTTAGGCACCCCTCGGGAGGTTAGGGTTACGCACCCCACCCCGGGGGACTTAGGTTTAGGCGGCGGGAAGGGGGGGGAAGGTTAGGGTTAGGCACCCTAAAGGAGGGTTAGGGGGTAAAATTAGGTTAGTTTATACTTACCTGGGGATGATCGGGATTTCCTCCTCTGTCGGGCTGCCGCTGCCGGGATTTGATTCCAGTATACTTACCCTCCCCACCTTGCACCAAAAACCCTCCCCGTTAGTGCCTAAATCTACGTTTCCCCCCTTCGTGCTCAAACCTAACCCTCCCCCCTAGAGATGCCTAACCTTCCCCCCAAAAAAACTAACACTAACCCTGCTATGCCACCTAAATCTAACCCCCGCGGCTAACACTAAGGGCACCCCGGACTTATCTCGTTCGGGCAGCCGTCCTGTATTACGGCGTCAGAATTAAGATAGACGTCGAAATACCGACGCCTATCTTAAGTCTCTTGTCGGGCTTTCCCCGTTGGGATTTAGGCCAACGGCATCGCAGCTGCTGGTCTCATAACTACATCCCTTCCGGAGATTGGTCCCCGCAGCTACCGCCATCTGAAGATGGGGACAGACCGCTGTAGCCTATGGGGCTACACATAACTAGCCGAGAGAGGGTTCCATAGTCGCTCCAATATTCTGCAATCAAGCGCAACCCCTCTTGTATGTTAGAGCTCTGTAGAAGACAATCGGTTCTTTAGGGTCTTGATGCAGCTTATATTATAGATTGTGGTCAGGACAGCAATGAGCACTGGTTGGGAATATCCTCTGGGCGCCCCAGATTTGCAACTTATTCCCCTCGCCTCTGTTGTTCAGGTCATCGATTCTGTTCTGCCATAAGTGGAGATGTTGCTCCTGATGTGCCACCGCCTCTCTGAGCTTATTTTGGAGTACAACAAGGGCTTTAAGGTGTCCTTCACACCTGAAAATCTGCTTGGAGATTGGCAACGGCAGTATGGACGGTCTCTTGTAGATTGATTTCCAATAGTTCAAAGTCCTATGTAGGGGTAGATCTGGTTTGGTCAGCAGGGTACGAAGAAACTGCCACTTCTTAGCCACACTGGGATGATCCAGCACACCAGGACTACAAGACTGGCCCTTAGCAAGAGACAGAGTGGCAGATCCAGGGACTTGAAAAGAACTTGACAAGGAACAATGGGGTAGATATATGATAGCGGCACGTTAAGTGCCGCTATAACGCTTCCCGCTTCGTCTCTTTACCGAGGCGAAGCAGGAAGCACTACCGATGAGATGTAAGAACATCTCATCGGCCAGAGAGGGGGAGCGTTAACTCCCCCCTCCGGCGCTACCCATTAGAGACAGCCGCGCATCAGCCTAGTGCTGATGCGCTCTGTCTCAGTCCCGGCCGACTCCCCGCGTGGAGCCCTGGAGCCGGCAGCATGGACAGCGCTGTCCCTGCTGTGGGGATAGGCTAGCGCCAGACTGTAGCTGTCGATAACGACAGCTACTGCCGGCCGAACGGTCATGCGGTATGACCGTTCGTACATGGCCCTGCCGCTCAGCGCTGCTATCTTGTAGATAGCAGCGCTGATAATGACGGGTGCATAGCGCCCCTGTCATTAACCGCCCAGACCCCCGATCATACATTGGGGAGAAGCAGTGTCAGCGCACATAACGTGCGCTGATACCGCTTCTGGGCTTCATACATCTACCCCAATGTAAAGCATTGTAGCTGCAGAGTCTCTGGGGGGTCACCAAGTAGAGTTACCAGGGTTTAGAACGTCCGTATGTAAAGATGGTTGCGGGGAGCAGCATTTATCTCGAAGCCCACTGTGGCGGGCATCCTGTACAGAAGGAGAGAAGCCTGCACATGAACACCGTCCCAGGTCGGTGGTACGTGGTGGGAGGACAAGAGGGAGGAGCTGGCACCATCTGGGCCACTCCTGTAGCCGAAGAGATGAGTACTGTAGTGCACGGGAGGCTGCAAAGGAAGTAATTATTGGACAGAAAAATTTAGAATGGCTGTGGCACGAGGGAAGGGGGAGCTGCCTGTTTCATGTGTACCGATGACAGCCCTGATAAAGATTTTTTTGTGCACTTTACAGTATAATAAATGCATGAAAAATACATTAGAATAAATGGGCATTCCAGTTTTGTTTTTAGCACCATCTTGTGGGCTAGTCAGGGACTTGTAGTTTCACAACAACTGGACTAAAAAATGCACTGCACTGAAAATAAGTAAAAAACAATAGTGATGTTCCAGCCATTGTCGTCTCAAACTTTAATGACATTTTTAAAATTTTAGATAGCCTAACTCTCACATGTTAAAGAGTGCTGCCAGTACAGTAAACTGCACTGTTAAAGAGGAACACATGAAAAGAGCAAAGAAAACACATAAAAACCATGGGTTCGATGTTTTCCAGGTCTCCTCACAGAAGCACAAGTGAAATAATTAGCTCCACCTGTGGCTCTTTTAAAATGTGTCAAAGAGTAATTAATACACCCGTGCACCTGCTGGGTGACCTGGAAAACATGACCTGTCTGAGGTCCTGAGGGCCAGGTTTTGAGAACCGCTGATATAGAAAACAGTGATAACTGGTTGCACTCCAGTGGTAGAACTATAAATCTCAGCATGCCAGCAGTCTAATTTTCTCTATTCTATAGAACATGTTTAGGCAATCTGTGGTGCTGCAGCTGTAGAACGAGAAGTCCCAGCATGCCCCCATCTGCTGACTCTGCTCTATACCTCCCAACATGACCCTCTCCAGGAGGGACACAATGCTCTGTTCCTGGACTCCCCTGTTGGAGCCGGTTGTTACGCTACTTACGCATCTTCACTGTTCAGTGAAGATACATAGGTAGCGTAAAGATGAGGAAATACCATCCAGCCCTTGCGGACTCACTTTGCTCGCCACGCTGTGGGCACGGTACTTATGTATCTTCAGATACGATCAGCCAGAGTCCAACATCATTCCCTACCATCCAAGTGGGCATGGAGGGGGAATATATCCGCGTGGCGAGCGAAGCGAGCCACCGTGCCTGCAGCGTGGCGAGCCCGCAAGGGTCCGAATGGTATTTCCTCATCTTTTCGCTACTTCTGTATCTTCACTGACGGCTCCAGCAGGGGGCCGCAAAGATGAGGAAGTACCGAAATGTGTTTCACCACAGCTGATGGCAATCATAAATTACCAGGGAAATCCAGGAACAGAGCATTGTGTCCCTCCTGGAAAGAGTCATGTTGGCTGGTATGCTACTGTGGCACTCCAGTTGTAAAACTAAAAATCCCAGCATGCCATCAGCAGAATATTCTCCATACTATAGAACCGTCTAACTGACAACTGCTTCAATTATTGTAGAGCTACAAGTCCCATCAAGAAGGCTAGCATGGTACTTGTAGTGCCACAACTGCTGGACTGGGGGCCCACTCTGGTAGACGGTGACAAACCTACAGTAAATAAAATATATGTAGGTGTCGTGAGTGACACTGCTGCCGAATATTTATTTTACTTTTCTGAGTAAATATAATTGTTCCCACATTTCTGCGCCGTTGCCACAGAAAGAGCAGTCGCACTCTCCGCGCTATGGATCCGGGCCCGGCTGCTACGCAAACCCCAGCGCCATCTCCGTAGGGTTACGGCGCTTGCGCACTCTGCCTTTTACACCCCGCGCCTGCGCACTGCCTGCCGTTTCTGAGCTGTGCGCCTGCGCACTGTCTACACTGAAGCCGTTGGAGTGTACACCCCGCTACATGCACGAACACCGGAAGTGTCTGCCCAGATAACTAAACACGAGGTCCGTGTCCGTCAGTCATGGAGTACGTGAAAGGAAAGAAGAAATATCGATGTAAGCCGCCTGATGACAGGATATTTACCTGCACACATTGCAATGTTACTTGCTGGTCAGTCTCACAGCTGAACAACCACATCATAGGGCACAAGCACAGAAACGTCCTGTTACATGTTTGCCCAGAGCTGATTCCTCACATACCCAGCTTCCAGCATTTCCTGGATACTTATTTGAGTAATGAGCCCATACTGGGCCTGGAGTACATTGAGGAAATCCAGGGGGTCAGGTATGGATACAGGTACCTCTGTCACCTCTGCGCTGTAGAAACGGACAGACACTATGTTATCGGCCATATAACCGATCTATATCATTCCAAACAATATCTGGACAGACACTACCCTGAGACATCCGCTTACGTAGAACAATTTACAGATAAGGCTAGAAAGGTAGAGGCAGTGCGCTCATCTGCATCGCAGATTCTCTCTTACGGTGAGAAGAAGAAAATTAAAGAAACCAAACTTTATGCCGAAGGCCCAACGCCAGCCAAAGTGGCCAAATATTCCTTCAGCGGTATCGATCTCCCTGGCGAGAAAAGTGATCTCCCGAGCAGGAGCAGTGATGTGTCAAGTAAGATCCGTGATATCCCCGGCGGGAGCAGTGACCTCCCCAGCGAGAAAAGTGATCTCCCTGGCGGGAGCAGTGACCTCTCCAGCAAGATCAGTGACCTCCTAAGGAGGGTAACAGACGCTTTACAACCCAGCCACGTTGATTTAAGCAGAGACTCTGCCCCTTCTCAGGATACAAAATCGGACTCCGTAAAGATCGACATATGGAGACAGATGAATAGCCAGCAGTTTAAACACAATGATGGATTTTTGGATTACTTGAGAAACTTTGATATACAGAATGATGAGGACGCCCGGCTTGTTGCAAACATCACTCGGAATTGTAGAGAAGCGCTGTTTAAGTTCCAGAAAAGGCAGGAAAACGCGGAGGCGTCGCAGCAGGTCGTCTCCACCAGTTGTCCGTCTCCAGCACATGCAGAAGGGGCTGATGCAGAGGGCACGAGTAATAATCCAGTTGCTCTAGATAAATCAGTTCCTTCTACGTCAGAATGTGCTGACAGCTCCAGCCTACAGGGGGAAGCGGAAGCGCAAAGTGACGTCACACAGATCTTCTTCAGCAGCATCAAAAATATGGAGGCCTCCGAAGTCAGCAGCGCTGTTGAGATGTATGCAGCTACAAATCCTGAATTTAAAGGGATTAATATACCAAATGTGATCCGATATTTACAGGAAACTGGGAGACTTAAAAATCCATGATGCTTTCAAATTGTGTATCTGCAGATATTTTCATTATTTTAATATGGGTTTACTAATTTTTACATTACATACCCTTTTTTTATTTGTGAATATATTCCAGCTGGAAGAACCAAGATTCTATATTATTAGTCTTGCCATAATATCATTTTAAACCAGGACACTCATGAATTACACAGGTTCTGTGGCTGTTTAAAACCAGGTGAAATGCAGACTTGAAGCCAGCCAGCCACAGAACCTGTTTAATTCTTATGTGTCCCAGTTGAAAAGGAATAAAATGGTAAGCCTATGTTTTATGTATAAATAGTGTTGTTGTATAGTTTGGGCGTTAAAGTTATCACATCCAATAACAGTGGTCAGATTTACAGACCGCTTTTTAATAATACTGTGTTTGGTTGTTTAAATAAACAAATGTAACCTCATTTTTTTGTTTGCCGGTTATACTGAGATACAGTTGCACAACAGCTGGAGAGCTGGCAATGCTTCATTACTTGCTTCCTTCTAGGCATCTCCTTCAGTGGTTAACAAGCATGGGCGATGGTTTTTCCATCAATGGCGGAGATCCAATGGTTCTCCGCCATCGATGGCACAGAGCCACGCAATGTTTTTGTTTTTCGGTTCCGGGAGAAAAAAAAAAAGCAAAGAGCCTAGCTGCGCCCAAAACAAGACCCGCAAAGCCCTACTCCCACTCTTTGCTGCCCGACAAGTATTAAAGCAGGATGACCATCGGTGGACGAAACCATTGATGGTTCCCAGTGGATGGTTTAATACAATTGAGGTCAACCACATATGGTGAACATCGATGGTTAACCCACCGCTGACCATCCCTACATCATGGCTGGCGTAACATGGAAAGCTATACTAAAAACACAACAGAAGGCCAATGCTGTATAATATATTGTAATTACTGAGCCTATGTACAAAGAAATTGCTGGACAAAACAGTTACCAAACGTTATTCAGTTGCAATAATGGTATAGTCAAATGGTGAACTTACCAAAGCATAGAATGGACTAAGGGGCAGAGACTCTGCCCCTTCTCAGGATACAAAATCCGACTCCGTAAAGATCGACATATGGAGACAGATGAATAGCCAGCAGTTTAAACACAATGATGGATTTTTGGATTACTTGAGAAACTTTGATACACAGACTGATGAGGACGCCCGGCTTGTTGCAAACATCACTCGGAATTGTAGAGAAGCGCTGTTTAAGTTCCAGAAAAGGCAGGAAAACGCGGAGGCGTCGCAGCAGGTCGTCTCCAGCAGTTGTCCGTTTCCAGCACATGCAGATGGGGCTGATGCAGAGGGCACGAGTAATAATCCAGTTGCTCTAGATAAATCAGTTCCTTCTACGTCAGAATGTGCTGACAGCTCCAGCCTACAGGGGGAAGCGGAAGCGCAAAGTGACGCCACACAGATCTTCAGCAGCATCAAAAATATGGAGGCCTCCGAAGTCAGCAGCGCTGTTGAGATGTATGCAGCTACAAATCCTGAATTTAAAGGGATTAATATACCAAATGTGATCCGATACTTACAGGAAACTGGGAGACTTAAGAAAACATGATGCTTTCAAATTGTGTATCTGCAGATATTTTCATTATTTTAATATGGGTTTACTAATTTTTACATTACATACCCTTTATTTATTTGTAAATATATTCCAGCTGGAAGAACCAAGATTCTATATTATTAGTCTTACCATAATATCATTTTAAACCAGGACACTCATGAATTACACAGGTTCTGTGGCTGTTTAAACCCAGGTGAAATGCAGACTTGAAGCCAGCCAGCCAGCCACAGAACCTGTTTAATTCTTATGTGTCCCAGTTGAAAAGGAATAAAATGGTAAGCCTATGTTTTATGTATAAATAGTGTTGTATAGTTTTGGCGTTAAAGTTATCACATCCAATAACAGTGGTCAGATTTACAGACCGCTTTTTAATAATACTGTGTTTGGTTGTTTAAATAAACAAATGTAACATAATTTTTTTGTTTGCTGGTTATACTGAGATACAGTTGCACAACAGCTGGAGAGCTGGCAATACTTCATTACTTGCTTCCTACTAGGCATCTCCTTCAGTGGTTAACAAGCATGGGCGATGGATTTTCCATCAATGGCGGAGATCCAATGGTTCTCCGCCATCGATGGCACAGAGCCACGCAATGTTTTTTGTTTTTCGGTTCCGGGAGGAAAAAAAAAAAGCAAAGAGCCTAGCTGCGCCCAAAACAAGACCCGCAAAGCCCTACTCCCACTCTTTGCTGCCCGACAAGTATTAAAGCAGGATGACCATCGGTGGACGAAACCATTGATGGTTCCCAGTGGATGGTTTAATACAATTGAGGTCAACCACATATGGTGAACATCGATGGTTAACCCACCGCTGACCATCCCTACATCATGGCTGGCGTAACATGGAAAGCTATACTAAAAACACAACAGAAGGCCAATGCTGTATAATATATTGTAATTACTGAGCCTATGTACAAAGAAATTGCTGGACAAAACAGTTACCAAACGTTATTCAGTTGCAATAATGGTATAGTCAAATGGTGAACTTACCAAAGCATAGAATGGACTAAGGGGGAGATATATCAGGCCTTGGAGAGAGGCAACGTGGAAAGGGAAAAAGTATCAACCAATCAATTCTTGTCATTTTCCAAGCACCACCTGTGACGTGACAGAATCTGATTGGTTGGTACGTTATCTCTCTCCAAGACTTTATACGTCCCCCTACATAATGTGAAATGCATAACAAATCGCAATGCCGTATAGTCTGCATTCTAGAACCCTGCTCCTGTCACATCCCGTGCAGTACCTCTATCCTGCCTGGGGTGTCACTCTCTGCTGTGATGCTTCTAGCACAATCGACTGATGCAACAAGCTGACAGGTGCAAGGTGCTAGAATGAAGATTTCCATACAAACACATAATGCCGGTTTGACACTGCAGCAGCTCCTATGGACAATAAAACATGCAGTTATAAAGCAGCCAAAGCATCTATTTTGGACATGTTCAGCAAGTATAGTGTTAGAACTACAAGTACCTTTAACTTGTCAACCTTGCCATTATTATATTATTTGGATTCTTACATAGGTCCACTGTAAAAGTAATTAAATGTTAAGGCCTCAGTGATAAGCATATAATGAAGCTCTGTTTAATGGTGCGTACTCACGGTACGATCAGTCAGCGATAACGATATCGCTGACTAATCTCCCTGCACCTTCCCGGTGATCAATATCGTTTATCCAGCACACCACCAACCCGCCAGCGACCCGCGGCTCCCTAATTAACCTGGTCAATATCGCTATCGTCCAAACGTGTACACGCATCAGTCGTTTGAGGGTTGGAAGGCACCAAAAAATGAACGATATAGTTTCTATCGTGCATTTTTATTGTACCCTGTGTACGCACCATTAAGCGCTGTACACTAGCTGCAGTTTAAGCATCAGATTTTAGTAGCAGAAATGTAGTATACAGGTAACCATACAGCCCGGGCATTGTTATTATAAAGACCTATATATGCAAAAAGATATTGATAGCATAAGAAGAAAAACAAAACAATGTCATAGTCTATGTAATAGTATAATTAATTTATAAACCATTAATTACTAGAAGTAAAGAAAGGTTTAACTCCTCCTTGAGTGCCCCAGGTGCTAGTGTTTATAAACGATGAGTCCCCCAGGTGCTAGTGTTTATAAACGATGAGTCCCCCAGGTGCTAGTGTTTATAAACTATGAGTTCCCCAGGTGCTAGTGTTTATAAACGATGAGTCCCCCAGGTGCTAGTGTTTATAAACGATGAGTCCCCCAGGTGCTAGTGTTTATAAACGATGAGTCCCCCAGGTGCTAGTGTTTATAAACGATGAGTCCCCCAGGTGCTAGTGTTTATAAACTATGAGTGCCCCAGGTGCTAGTGTTTATAAACTATGAGTGCCCCAAGTGCTAGTGTTTATAAACTATGAGTTCCCCAGGTGCTAGTGTTTATAAACGATGAGTCCCCCAGGTGCTAGTGTTTATAAACGATGAGTCCCCCAGGTGCTAGTGTTTATAAACGATGAGTCCCCCAGGTGCTAGTGGTTATAAACGACGAGTCCCCCAGGTGCTAGTGTTTATAAACAATGAGTCCCCCATGTGCTAGTGTTTATAAACTATGAGTCCCCCAGGTGCTAGTGTTTATAAACGATGAGTCCCCCAGGTCCTCTCTGTAATGATAATTTGTTCCTGTCCCCCTCTCAGTATGCAGGAAGGATGTGATTGGTTGGCATAATTGCGTAATGAGTTCCGCAAAATGTCTGCCTCCCGGAAGTAAGTTATACTCCTTTTACACTGGAGCTAAAACCCGGGTTATTGCAGGGTTAACCCGGGCAGCTCCCTGGTGTAAAAGGGGAGAGAGTTGGATCGCCGGGTCGAGTGACCCGGCAATCCAACCCAGGTAACTAGCAGGGTTTAACACGGACGTAGCCCGTGAAACCCTGCTTTGAGAACAGCGCACTCTGGGTCACGATGACCTGGAGTGCGCTGCAAGCTGGCCGATTGGTTTGGCTTCAGTGGCGCTTGAGATAACGTCATCTCCAAGCGTCCAGTTTCACGCCGGGAAAGCCGGGTGACTCCGGTGTGAGCGGCACCGACTCGGGAATATCCCGAGTCGGCGCCGGCTAAATTCCGGGTCTGATCCGTATAGGAACCGTGTTCCAACTCCGGGTCAGACCCGGAATTTTGGTGGAAAAGGGGTATTATTGTCAACCAACAATGCGGCCGTTATGATTGATGACCTATGCAGGTCCTTCTTTTAACATTCGCAATGTTACTGTTTATGGCATAGATGTAACAGGACAACTTTCATAGGTATTTAGTGCAGACATTTTAAAGCCATCTGGTTAATAAATGCATTGCCAAGTTGTAGAAACTGATAATATACACAAGTAGTGCAACAAAACAATTCTCTTTTTTTTAAGCAAAAACATTGTGCCATCCAGACCCGGCCCCATCTTATTTATTATTTATTTACAGTTATTTATATGATGCATACATTCTTCACTGCTGTAAAGAGAATACATTTGGACATTCATGTTAGTCACTGCCTACAGATGAAACCATTGCTGACGAGTGAATAGATGCTGTGTGCATGTACACATCATTTATTCGTACAGCGGGGAGAGCTGGGGGGGGGGGCAGCCCACCATCTCCGCCCCCCCCCGTGAGTGCTGGACACGCCCCCATCAGTAATGAAAAGGGGGTGCGTCTCAAGGACACGTCCCCTTTTCTAGTGACCATGCCCCTTTTTCGGGCGAGCACATGGCAGTGCCCTTTACTGAGGGCCGCCCTGCCCACCCTAGAAGGAGCACTACATATCACATGTGCACACTACTGCAGTGGTTCCCAAACTTCCTTGAATCACGGCGCCCTAGAGTATCAGCATTTTTTCATGGCGCCCCTGGGCCACAAGTTTCTTTTTTTTATTAGAAATTCTGCAAAAGTTATTACTTTTGTAAAGCGTGCTTACGTGTCGTCCTTAGGATCCGTTATGTGGCAGTGCACAGGGTTGTGCTTCTGTTTGTCACATATTTTATGATCGGCAAAGCCAGAGCTGGAGGCTGCCAATCACATTGACCATAACTAATTTGATTTGGTCCTGGGCCACCAACTGTGGTACCCCTGCAAGTGCCCCCACAGCACCAAGTTTGGAAACCACTTCACTCGGGTTATTTTTTATTTTGTCGTGAGCCAGGTGACTCACCAGTATCTAGTATTTAGGAGGAAACAAGCACCCAGAAGCCCACACAAGCACAAGGAAATCATATGAACTCCACACAGATACAGCGGTCTTGGAGTACCTTCCTATGGTTGGCTGCTGCATTGCAGGGGGCGTGGCAATGCCACCTCTGAAGCTACATTGGCCAAGGACTGGCTAATTTGAATTTGTACCCATCCCAGCCTTACTTTGTTGGTGCCTGTAGCTCCTGCAAGGTTATAGCTGGCCACTGTGGCTCCCTCACAAGTCTCCTCCTTGCTCTGATGCTGAGTGCCAGGGCCGGCCCTAACCAATGTGGTGCCTTAGGCAAGATTTTGGCTGGTGCCCCCAAGCATATAATACCATCAGACTGCACTCTTCAGGCACTCTCCCCCACCACTTCAACATGATACCCAATGTTCCCTTACCTCTTAGGTGTTCCTCCCTTTTCTTTCTTCCTCTTCTGTCTTTATTTAGGAATCTGGCAGAGGACACATAATTCTGATTCATATGCCTCCATTTTAACATATCTATTACATCTCTCTCGATAGATATATAGCTACATATAGTACATACAGTCAGGTCCATAGATATTGGGACATTGACAGAATTTTCATATTTTGGCCTCTATTCACCACCACAATGGCTTTGAAATGAAACAAACAAGATGTGCTTTAACTGCAGACTTTCAGATTTAATTTGAGGGTAATTACATCCAAATCAGGTGAATGGTGTAGGAATTACAACAGTTTCTATATGTGCCTCCCATATTTTAAGGGGCCAAAAGTAATGGGACAAACTAAACAGTCCTAAATCTAACTTTCACTTTTTAATACTTTGTTGCAAATCCTTTGTAGGCAATTACAGCCTGAAGTCTGGAACGCATAGACATCACCAGATGCTGGGTTTCATCCCTTGGTGATGCTCTGCCAGGCCTCTACTGCAAATGTCTTCAGTTCCTGCTTGTTCTTGGGGCATTTTCCCTTCAGTTTTGTCTTCATCAAGTGAAATGCATGCTCAATCGGATTCAGGTCAGGGGATTAACTTGGCCATTGCATAACATTCCACTTTTTAGCCTTAAAAAACTCTTTGGTTGCTTTTGCAGTATGCTTCGGTTCATTGTCCATCTGCACTGTGAAGCGCCGACCAATGATTTCTGAAGCATTTGGCTGAATATGAGCATATAATATTGCCCGAAACATTTCAGAATTCATTCTGCTGCTTTTGTCAGCAGTCACATCATCAATAAATACAAGGGAACCAGCTCCATGCTCCCGCCATGACACTACCACCACCATGCTTCAATGATGAGGTGGAATGTTTTAGATCATGAGCAGTTCCTTTCCTTCTCCATACTCTTCTCTTCTCATCACTCTGGTACAAGTTGATCTTTGTCTCATCTGTCCATAGGAGGTTGTTCCAGAACTGTAATGGCTTTTTTAGATGTTGTTTGGCAAACTCTAATCTGGTCTTCCTGTTTTTGTGGCTCACCAATGGTTTGCATCTTGTGATGAACCCTCTATATTCACTCTTGCAAACTCTTCTCTTGATTGTTGACTTTGACACATATACATCTACCTCCTGGAGAGTGTTCTTGATTTGGCCAACTGTTGTGAAGGGGTTTTTCTTCACCAGAGAAATAATTCTTTTGTCATCCACTACAGTTGTTTTCCATGGTCTTCTGGGTCTTTTGGTGTTGCTGAGCTCTCCGGTGCGTTCTTTCTTTTTAAGAATGTTCCAAACAGTTGATTTGGCCACACCTAATGTTTTTGCTATCTCTCTGATGGGTTTGTTTTGATTTTTCAGCCTAATGATGGCTTGCTTCACTGATAGTGACAGCTCTTTGGATCTCATATTGAGAGTCGACAGCAACTGATTCCAAATGCAAATGTCACACCTAGAATCAACTCCAGACCTTTTACCTGCTTAATTGATAATGAAATAACGAGGGAATAGCCCACACTTGTCCATGAAATAGCTTTTGAGTTGATAGTCCCATTACTTTTGGCCCCTTCAAAAGTGGGAGGCACATATTGAAACTGTTGTAATTCCTACACCGTTCACCCGATTTGGATGTAATTACCCTCAAATTAAATCTGAAAGTTTGCAGTTAAAGCACATCTTGTTTTTTCATTTCAGAACCATTGTGGTGGTGAATAGAGGGCAAAATCTGAAAATTCGGTCAATGTCCCAATATTTATGGACCTGACTGTATATAGTACACACACACACTGATTCAGTTACTACCCACCTCACAGCACACTATACTGCCCACTTCACTGCCAGCCTCACAGAACAGCACCTCTCTAAGCACAGCACCCCCCTGGCCTAATCCAGTACCCCTTTCCCAACACAGCACCCCTGCCTGAACCAGTACCCCTTTCCCAACACAGCACCCCTGGCCTGAACCAGTACCCCTTTCCCAACACAGCACCCCTGGCCTGAACCAGTACCCCTTTCCCAGCACAGCACCCCTGGCCTGAACCAGTACCCCTTTCCCAGCACAGCACCCCTGGCCTAATCCAGTACCCCTTTCCCAGCACAGCACCCCTGGCCTAATCCAGTACCCCTTTCCCAACACAGCACCCCTGGACTAATCCAGTACCCCTTTCCCAACACAGCAAACCTGGCCTGTGACAGTACCCCTTTCCCAACACAGCACCCCTAACCTCATACAATACAGCACCCCTTTCCCAGCACTGCACCCATAGCCACATTATGCACCCCTTTACCTGCAGTCAGCACCCCTCATTCAGCACAGCACCCTGGCCTCATTAAGCACCCCTCATTCAGCACAGCACCCATGACCTTATGCACCATTTATCCAGCACAGTCAGCACCCCTCATTCAGCACAGCACCCCTGGCCACATTAATTATCTACCCCTTTCCCAGCACAACACACCTCAGTCATCCAGCACAGTCAGCACCCATGGCCAGGCTGGCCTCTATGCACCCCTTTCTCAGCACCCCTGGCCAGGCTGGTCTCTATTATGAATACCTAATAATCTTTATACCCAAATGTCGCTATTTAGCGTTGAAATTCGCACAAGAAATAATTGCTTTCCAGACTTTTGAGTATGGTTCCAAAGCACAAAAAGTTATTATTCACATAAAAGCATTCAATTACACGCCTCGATCTAAATACAATTATCGCAAAAGATTATACATTCACAAGGTACAGTCGATACATACGCAAACACTCTGGATCCAGATTTCCTGGCATCAAAGGTGAAGCCTCCGTCAAAAGAAAGAATATAATGACTCACTACTGGACATAGGCCCTGATTCAGAGCCAGACGCTCTGACAGAGCGCTCGCTCTGAATCAGGGCCGGGCTATTTTTTTTTTTGAACGGCCTCCTGCCCGCTCGCATAGCTGTGGGTGACCACCCACAGCTTAAGCGAGCGGGCAGGAAGATTGTCGCGATGGTCAAGACCATCGGGCTTGCGCCGAGACCCTTGTGGTAGGGTCTCGTTGCCGCAAGCCCTGGAGTGCTTTCGGCTCTATCAGAGCCGAGAGCACTCCCACTGACATCACTTGTGATGTCAGTGAGGCCGGCCCCAGACGGTAGGCGTTCCCATGGGAACGCCTCCGTCTGGGCAGCCACGCCCACCAAAGGGGGCGTGCTGTCACTCACCATCGACAGCACGCCACCTTTGGTACGAGACCCATAGCGACGGCTTGGCCATCGCTATCCGGGTCTCGCGCATGCGCGCGACGGAGCCGGGTCCGTCATGCACATGCGCACTGGGCCAACATCGACCCGCTTGCGAGTGGGTCTGAATCAGGCCCATAGAGCGCTTGAATATATATCGTACAGAGAGTGGGGCAATACCATTGAAACAAGTTGGCGTATTCCCATTGGATCTTCCTCTTGGTTCTTCTATTACGATACAGTTCATAGGACAATTTGTACAGTAGTGGTTCAGCCCTCCAACAGCTCTTTGTGTGTTTTCCCGCCAAATAACTAATCAATAGACACTACATACAAAGTACATTCTATCACCTAATTCTCTATAATCCATAACTTGCAGACGCATGTTGCAATCTCCTTGCTGCTGGAACCAGAGATCTGCAAATAAACAGTGGTTTAGAATGGCACCAAACATGGTCTGTTTATTATATATCAAATACATTCATTTCATAACATAATTGATAAAGAATAAAACCTCTAATATTAACCTTAATGCTAGGGAACCTTTTAGTGTAAGTATGCATGTGTGCGTGTGGGGATATTATGTAAAGACGCTAGAATGCGTTGTGTGTCTACGTGTTTGTGGAATACACCATGGTACGTGCTTTGCGGGGTTGTTCATATTATGTGTATTAATAAATGTGCGCATTGTATTGTGAGGACTTTTAATGCAGGGCAGTGCCAGATGCACGATGCTAATAATCATAATATAGCACCGTACACGGAGGTATTGTGTAGGCGTCGCAAGATGGCGTCGGACGGACAACGCAAGATGGCGTCGTGTCGATATTATTTTTACAATTTAGGTCTCAGCCAACTATCCGGCTTCGACATTATGGACCCCTTTCCCAGCAGAGTCAGCACCCCTGGCCAGGCTGGTCTCTATGCACCCCTGTCCCAGCACAGTCAGCACCCCTGGCCATACTAGTCTCTATGCACCCCTTTCCCAGCACAGTCAGCACACCTGGCAAGGCTGGTCTCTATGCACCCCTTTCCCAGAACAGTCAGCACCCCTGGCCATACTGGTCTCTATGCACCCCTTTCCCAACACAGTCAGCACCCCTGGCCAGGCTGGTCTCTATGCACCCCTTTCCCAGCACAGTCAGCACCCCTGGCCATACTGGTCTCTATGCACCCCTTTCCCAGCACAGTCAGCACCCCTGGCCAGGCTGGTCTCTATGCACCCCTTTCCCAGCACAGTCAGCACCCCTGGCCAGGCTGGTCTCTATGCACCCCTGTCCCAGCACAGTCAGCACCCCTGGCCAGGCTGGTCTCTATGCACCCCTTTCCCAGCACAGTCAGCACCCCTGGCCATACTGGTCTCTATGCACCCCTGTCCCAGCACAGTCAGCACCCCTGGCCATACTGGTCTCTATGCACCCCTTTCCCAGCACAGTCAGCACCCCTGGCCAGGCTGGTCTCTATGCACCCCTTTCCCAACACAGTCAGCACCCCTGGCCAGGCTGGTCTCTATGCACCCCTTTCCCAGCACAGTCAGCACCCCTGGCCATGCTGGTCTCTATGCACCCGTTTCCCAGCACAGTCAGCACCCCTGGCCAGGCTGGTCTCTATGCACCCCTTTCCCAGCACAGTCAGCACCCCTGGCCAGGCTGGTCTCTATGCACCCCTTTCCCAGCACAGTCTGCACCCCTGGCCAGGCTGGTCTCTATGCACCCCTTTCCCAGCACAGTCAGCACCCCTGGCCATACTGGTCTCTATGCACCCGTTTCCCAGCACAGTCAGCACCCCTGGCCAGGCTGGTCTCTATGCACCCCTTTCCCAGCACAGTCAGCATCTCTCAGTCATCCAGCAGAACCCCTCTACCAGCTGAGAGCTCAGCTGACTTACTTCAACTTACTTACTATCAACGATGCATGAACGCATTAGCACTTGCTAAATGGCTTATATCATCCTTTCTGTATCCAACGAACAACAGTAATCTAAGATTACCGCTGTTTGTCACAGCATCGTTCTTGGCATTTTTAGATGGCGAGAGCGATGCGATCCCCATTGCACTGCCGGGTCCCCGTCCATTTGCACATGTGCCATGCACATGTGCAAATGGACCGTTGCGCATACACAGAGCCTCGCCCACGAGGAGGACTTCACTGGACTTTGTCGGAGGGGTGAGTATAGATAAACATCAGTGGCATTTTCATTTGTATCACTGCGATACTAAACGAAACATGCGTCTGGTGTTTAGCTTCATTAATAAATGTGGACCTTAGACTCATCTCTTAACAAGCATAGAGGGAGAGGAACTTAACAAGTGTGACTGGTTCCCCTCCCTCTATGCCCCCCCCCCATACCCAGTTTTAGAATAAGTGTCTCGAGGGATTCGATTCCTTGGGCATTTCTCAGTAATATATAATTTTTTACTATAATTTTCCTTTGAGGAGAGGCAGACCGTTCGCCCCTGTCTGCCTGCATCGCGGGAGCCACCAGAGGGGACCCGCCGCTGCTTCTTGAGTCGTGCATCCGGGTCCCTGTCCACGGCACAGAGGAACGAATATGTGCAGAGGGGACCCACAGCAGCTGCTTGGGGCTGGGTCCAGGTTCCCACGGACCGCCAACTAGCAGGGGAAAGGCTGGTTAGCGGCGAGTCAGGACGGCTGCTGACAGCGGGGGCGCAGCCTTTGTATAGTAGGCACTGATGGCACCATAGTGCTGGCTGGGTGCCAGCCAGCAGCGGTAAGGGGCGGAGCTTCCCCAATTTGGGAGGCAGCTGCTGAGTGCGCTTCTCCCTGCTTCCCGCCATAGTCCCGCTCAGGAGAGGTGCCATACAGCGCAGGTCCTCGGGAGGCAGGCTCACAGTTCTGCTTGCAGACAGCCTGTCTTGCATTTCTGACACAGCAACAGCGGCTGTCACTGGTCTCCAGCTCAGATTCGGCTAGCAGCAGTCTACAGCATACTGTCCAGCGTACGCAGGGATAGTGAGTTACAAGGGGCTGGTTGTTTAGGGGAGCCCCATTGATGAGGTATTGCGTGACACTCCTCCCTCTGCTGTGGCTTTCTCTCCCTCCCCATTATCTCTCCCTCTGTCACTGTGTGCCAAGGGTGAGTGGTAGCCTTGCTGTTTTTTACATTTACTCTCTCCTCTGTGTGGGTTCAGTATGACGGGCAAGGGAGCAACCTCTAAGGCTTCACAGAAGCTTTATGCCTGTAAGAAATGCAAATCTAAGTTCACTCAGGCTCACTAGGAGGGGGTTCTGCTATGTGACGCTTGTGACTCGGGGGATCCTGCTCCTGTGCGGACTAACCCAGTCCAGGACCACTCCATGGATTTCAGCTCTGACTGGTGTCATGTTAGATATTTCGGCAGAATTAGCAGAGTCGCGCAGGGAGAGAGAAACTTCTAGGGTGTCAGCTGAGCCAGCCTGGAGTCAAACCTTAGCCTGATCTATGGAAAGTTTGGTGGTGGGTTCTTCCTCGCAGGTTGAGGGGGCACCACCACAACTGCTGCCCAGAAAAAAAAGCTCTACTGGCGAATTTGCAGTCTGATGAGTCGGTGGAGGGCCAGTCGTCCCTTTTGGTGGAAAGACAGTTCCTTCAGGACTCGGAGGAGGCGTTGCTTCTGGAGGAGGATCCTCAGGAGCCGGATGTGGCCCCCAAGGTTTGGAGGCCACCATTCTTACAGTGTCAGGCTCCGACATCCCTTTTTTGCTAAACAACAAAGGTCTTCTATTACTTTTCCTATTTCCCAGGAATTCGAAGACCAACTGGCGGTTGCTTGGAAGCATCCGGACAGGAAGTTCCAGATATCCAAGTGTCTTCTCTCCTCATATCCCTTTCCTCCAGAAAATAGGGCTCTATGGGAATCTCCGCCATCGGTGGATTCATCGGTCTCATGACTTTCTAAGAAAACTGCATTTCCAGTTCCAAGGGTAATTTCCCTGAAGGAGGCTTCTGACTGTAAGTTGGAAACTACATTAAAATCCATATATACGGTAGCTGGAGTTCTTATTCCTGCATTAGTAGACTCTTGGGTCAAAAAGGCTACAGAACAATGGGCTGAAGAATTAGCCAGAAGTTTGCGTTCTGGGGCACTATATTAAAGTCCATTTATACGGTAGCAGGGGTTCTTCTCCGCTAAGAGATCCTCATCTTAGCGGAGCATATCAGGGAGTCAGTCATCTATCTTGGGGAGGCTTCCAGGGATATTGTCTTGCTTGGATCCCAGATTTCGGCTTCGGCGATTGGTGCTCGCCAAGCCCTCTTGCTCTATTCCTGGCAGGCTTACGCGAAGGCGGTGTTACCATTCTCAGGTGATATTTTTGGCCCTGAATTGGACAAGTGGATCTCTCAGGTCATGGGAGGCAAGTCCGCTTTATAAACCTCAACATGTCTAATGCTGGGTACACACTGACAGATATATTGGCCGACCAACTGATCGGCCAATATATCTGCTGCCCATCAGCCAGTGTGTACCCGCGATATGTCTGTAATCGACGTCGTTCACAGACATATCACATTGGCTGTGCTGCACAGCCGATGGACAGCTATGTCTGCAGACATAATGTTATGGTTTTATCACGGTTGTGTAAGACCTCTAGAGTCAGGGAGAGGATCTTCTACCAATAACAGCCACCCGCTGTTCCCTTAGTGATTTATTTACACACCGGTATTTAGGTGGCCGTCTGGATTTACGCCTCCAGCAGTAGAGGCTTACACAACCAATGAGAGACCGCAGGACTGCTGACAGAAACACGGCTGAGAAGCGGCAGTCCTTTCTGTACTGGTACTAGCTGGAGTGAAGCTGCAGGTGATAAGGACAGGAACTGATGTGAGTGACAGGATACTCGAGCAGCAGCAGATGTGGGTCTCAGGGATGTTTAGGGACAGTGGTGCAGCTGGGTAGTCAGGCAAGAAGCGAGAGGACAAACTAAGCAGGCTGCACAGCAGGAATGACCAGGACTGTGATACTGCAGGATATCAAGACAAGACTAGACTGGACTAGACAAGAATGGACTATGACAAGACTGACAGAAAAACAAACAAAGACTGGACAGGCAAGATACATACAAGAACTAGACAGGCAAAATGCAGACAAGGACTAGTGGCTGAAGTAACAATGTTCAAGGTGTGGCCTTGAGGGCTGGGGTGCAAGTGGAACCTTAACGATGCGGCCTTGCAGACCATGGTGCGGCTATGACAGCCGAGATGAGATGCAGGCTATGATGCGGCCTTGCGGGCCGTGGTGCGACTATGACAGCCGAGATGAGATGCAGGCTATAATGCGGCCTTGCGGGCTGTGGTGCGACTATGACAGTCGAGATGAGATGCAGGCTATGATGCGGCCTTGCGGGCCCGTAGAGCGGCTATGACAGCCGAGATGGGGCTTGAGAGCCGAGGTGAAATGTAGGCTGAGGTGCGTCTGGAACAATATGGCAAACAGGTGTACTCTGGCACGACGGGAACATAGGCAGGAAGCAGACTGACACGGCTTGGCTGGACTCTGGTATGAAAATCCCACAGACAGCAGCAGGGTATATTTCACAGGCTAATACTAAACAGACAGGCAGGTGCAGGACACTGGAAGAATAACTCAGCATACAGGAACTGTGGAACAAGGTAAGACCGGCAAAGATTCAGACTTCTGAGAACAAACACTCTCCGGACGTCAGACAATATAACCGGCATAGAGTGCAGGGCTGGCTGAAACTTAAATTAAGCAGGGTCCAATCAGAACCAATTCCTGGAGAGAGCACTTCCTAATCAAAGGCATGTGTGCACCTGAGCTCTGCACACAGACAGCTAGTAATTAGTGAGCACATGATACAAACAACACAGACTGACATGAATGACAGGCTATGATTTAAACAAAGGCCCTGATTCAGACCCGGACGCAAGTGGCCGTTCGTACGTTCGGCGTACGTGCCGAAATATGTTAATTTAAGCTCTTGCACGTAATTTCGAACGCAGCTAAACTTCCTCCCCAAAGTCTACCGACCCCTCCTCTAGCTAATGAGCGAGCCAAATAGCGAGCGTACATCCCCAATGTGGCTTGCAGGGAACGCACGCACAAGTACAAACCGGAAGTGGGCCTGTCAGATTCCGATTACCTGCTCGTTCATTCTGCCTACCTCCTTTAATCGTATCATGCCAATCAATATATCAATTAGCTTAATTGCTCTTCACATGTGTTCCTTTTTTTTTTTTTTTTCAATAAACTTTACTCTTGTCCGTGTTTTTGTTTACCCGCAGAATACGTACGGTTTAAACAATGGTTTTCTTTTGTCAAAATACATGTTTGAGCCAATTATCCATTTGTTTTCCGTGTTTTTACCGACGCATATTTTACTGGGTTCATTTCTTTATTTAAATTAGCTTACGCATGTCACTGCATCAAGCCTATCATAACTCACAATATATTTTTTGGCCTGTAGAACACATGACTCATACACTAACCAATAGAATGGTTCCTGTTCATTTCCCAACTACATTAGCCAATCAAAATTATTTTCTGGTCTTTATTAAAACTGTTTTATTAAAAATACACCATTGCCATCATGAGAGCCTCTGCATTCACCAAGCGAGAGCTTCTGGTTCTTACAGAGGTGATGGACAGGTGTATCACCAGCCAGCCTCCCCCCATCAGCAATAGAGGGAGAAGCGTGCCGCCTATGCGGAGGTTCGCGGCCGCCTGCGTTCCTTCGGCTCACGTCGACAGATCGGCCAGCTGGAGCGCAGGTGGTCCGACCTTCAACGGCGGACGCCCCGCTTGCTGGCATGTTTTCGCCTGCGTATAGCGGAAAGTAAGTTATGTTTTGTTTGTTTTTCCTATTTATCTTTGTGGCCCGATCTGCGTGTGCATGTTTTCTTGTTTGGGCTGTTTCTTTTTTTCACTCATATCTGCGTGTGCATGTTTTCTTGTTTGGCCTGTTTCTTGTTTTCACTCATATCTGCGTGTGCATGTTTTCTTGTTTGGCCTGTTTCTTGTTTTCACTCATATCTGCGTGTGCATGTTTTCTTGTTTGGCCTGTATCTTGTTTTTACTCATATCTGCGTGTGCATGTTTTCTTGTTTGGCCTGTTTCTTTTTTGCACTCATATCTGCGTGTGCATGTTTTCCTTTTTGTTTGTTAAACAATTAGCGTTTAGCAAGGTGATGTTCTAAACTAACCTCAATTTGTTTCCCATCATTTAGGGGCCGAGCGAAGACTACGGCGTCATCGCCGGCAAAGACGTCGCTCTCGTGCCCTCTCCCCAACCCCCAGCCAAACCTCTCCCCAAAATTCCCCAAATTCCCCCTCCACCCCAGCCTGCCCAGACCCTGTCACCCATCCCTCTTGGCGATTTCCCCTCCATCCCAATTCCCCCTCCTCTCAACCCACCCCTCTCTTGACCACCCCATCTCCCGAGTCAGTCATAACCCCCCCACCTCCTTAGGAAATGTGACCACCTCCGAGGAGGACGATGGAGTGGTTTCGGGGCCAGCCGTCATTCACAACGGTATGTTTCCCTTTTATCCTTTTTTTTAAAGGAAAATGTGTTGATGTAATCCTTTGTCTGTGCCTTTTCCTTTTTTAATTATTTTTAAAGGTTGGTTATATATCTGTTTGTATTTACATTTCATAGCTGATTTCCCCATACACATATCCCACATGTCAAAACAGTCAAACTTGTATCTCTGGTTTACGGTTGCCTGATTTTTAAGGTTTTTTATTTTTTTTAATTTTTTTCTTGTTCAAGGTTTTTTTTTAATGTGGTTTTGGAAACACTATTGTCACTTTTTGCTAAGTCTATTTTGCTTGAGTGGTTTTTTAGATTCATAAATTATGGATTAATTTTAGTAAGCACCACAATTTTATAACCCACAGAGGACCAGAGGCATTTGGCGGACCTAGCTGGGTGTGTCCAACTGATGCGGGGGCATGTGATCGGCCTGCTGGTGGTCCTGGATAGGATGGCGGGGATCCTGCGCCCTTAATTTTTTTTGTTTTCCCCAGAATTATTTTTCTAAAATAAAATTTTACATTTTGAATACAGTCTCATTCCTTGTCTGAAAATCTTAGATTGTTTAAACTTACATAAGTAGACTATTGCAGCAAGTATTTGAAACTAATGTAACTAAGATTGTGTTATGCTGTTTTTTTAAAGCAGGCACATGAAACACCTAACACTAACAATAGGTTTGGAGAGTTACCAGATTTTTTTTTTTTTTTTTTAATTTAAAATTTTTAGGTAAACCTGCTTAGGCCGAGATTCAAAAACATACTGATTCTAGATAATACCTTTTGGTGTTGGTTTTTACCCACAAAGCATAGTTAAAAAATGAGCAAATTGACACATTACAGGATTAGCCATTAAGCAACTTTTCCTTGGGTGAACCTGCTTACACTTGCTTGTAATGTCGACAAGAATTGTTTTGTTTCAAATAACCAAGAATTTATTCACCACAAAATAAAAACACAAAGTGTTGGGTCACAAACAATACACACAGTGATAACAAACTGAAAAAAACAGCAAACACCATAATAAAAAATAAGCTAAAAATCAAGAACTGTTTGACGAATGAGCATGCCAACATGATTCCACAAATGTTGCGTTTCAAAATTGGGTCCAGAATATATATCCAATGTGGCCCCATGAAGTCATTTTTGGGAGCAGGAAGTAGTCATCGTTTCATTCCAAAATATTATGAAATAAAACACAAGATGGGAAATAAAAAAACGATTAATTTGATTGAAAAATAATTTCCTTTCGACATTGTGTCAAATAACTTATTTTGTGCCAATAATTACCTAAAGAATCTGGCCACCACATCATCGCGTATGGCCCCCCCACATACTGACCTCCGACCAACCTCGGGGGGGCCATCCTCAGGCAAGGCATCCTCTGGCTGCATTGGGACACCACTCCTTATGGCGATGTTGTGAAATATCCCACACAGGACCACAATTTTCGAAACCATATCCGGCAAATACATGAGCTCGCCACCAGAGCGGTGGAGGCATCTGAATCGGCCTTTTAAAAGGCCGATACAGCGCTCCACCACTTGCCTGGTGGCTGTAAGTGCGGAATTAAAATCACTTTGTGGGCCTGGTGTGGGAGCCAAATAAGGAGTGAGCAGCCAGGGCGTGCAAGGGTAGCCACTGTCTCCTGTGAAAAAGAAGTGACATCAGGATCACTGTGTATCAAGCTTTGCATTGGTATCTACTAAAGGTCTCCACTTACCCAGAAGCCACGCATCACCAGCTTGTAGGTTGTTTAATTTTTGCCATATCCCTGATTGCCGGATGACGAATGAGTCATGTGCACTCCCAGGTAATTTTGCATTCAGGGACAGGATCTGGAGGGAGGCATCACATACCACCATTACATTCAGTGAGTGATAGTGTTTTCGGTTCCTAAAAATGGCCTCCAGCCGTGCTGGAGGCTGAAGTGGTATGTGAGTACAATCCACAACCCCTATGATGTGTGGGAAGCCAGCTATTTGGTAAAAATTGGCCTTGGCCACACTAAGGGAACCCATATCCAAAGGCATTTTAATGAAATGATGGAGGTGCTTGAAAAGGGCCTCCATCACTGCCCTCAGGATCCTTGAAAAGGAGGATTGGGAGATTCCCGCAACTATTCCCACCGTGGTTTGAAAGGATCCTGAGGCACAGAAATGTAACCGCCATAAATTGCGTAAGTGGTGGTATTGCTGTAGGACTGTCAATTTGCCGCTCCAGATCACTCTCTGTTAATGAGAGAGTGTCTATGATGATTTGGGGTGGAAGACGGTAGCGCCTTAACACATCATCGGGCATTCCAAAAAGGGTGACACGTGTTCTATATATCTGGGGCCTTGCACGCCTACGATGCCTACACCTGGGACGAGATTGAGGTTGGTCGGCTTCCGGGAGCATGGCCACAACAATCCGACCAAGATCAACCTGAAATGGCAAGAATTGAAGTTAAGGTTTGTTTCCCCCAAAAAAGACAGAAAAACACTTATCTTTACGATACAATCCAAAGATGCTTACATGCCGGGGTATTGTCATGATTTCCCAAACCTAAAATTCAACAGACCAGAACAAGGACAAAATTTGTGTTGGCCATTTTGTAAGCTTAATTTTGTAAAAGACAAAACATAAAAGGGGATAAATACACATTTCTACAAAGAGCAAACCGACATTGCGCCGACTTCCACAATTTAGGCCCCAAACAACAACCCAGATTGTGAACGGTAAATATCTCCCAATTTAACTAGAGAAATCAAGCCGACAAAAATGCGCTAATTAGTTCGCAAATTAACTAGAGAAATCAAGCCAACAAAAATGCGCTAATTAGTTCGCAATTTAACTAGAGAAATCAAGCCGACAAAAATGCGCTAATTAGTTCGCACATTTATGATCCTCAAAAACACAGAAAAAAACAGTAATGTCCACAAAAGATGCGTAAAAAAAGTCATGAACATTTAACAAACAAGTGAAAATCCAAACTTACCAATACACGATATAGAAGTCACAGAACAAAAAGGTCATTGGGGCAGAGCCAAAAGAAACCTACAAAAGGAGAAAAAATAAAAATTGTTGGTACCAAAAAAACAAAAAAGGATAGCCAAATTTTACAAAAGGAAGACGGTAAAAAACTTACCAAAAAAATACACCACAACTAAAAGAACCACACCAAAAAATGCGAACGGAAAGTTAAACCCAAAAAAACCTGCACAGAACAAATCACAAAACACCGCCAAATACAACTCCCGCCAACAATCCACTCCGACCAACATAACCTCCAACAAACAACACCCGCCACCTAGACTCAAGTCGGCCAAAGCCATAAATAGTGTTTCTTTTCCCGCTCAAATTAAGGGCGGATCATAGGAACGCACAATCAATGATGCGGCCGAATAATAAGGACGCATGTATAAATATGTCACAACCAAAAAAAAACGGTCTGGTGTATTTCTTGTTTGGACCAGAAAAATGGCTACAGACCAGCCAAACAATGGCCAAGAGACGGCCGGTAAGTATTTCTGGCATTTCTAATCAAGGATTATTTTGAGCCAGAATATAGTGAAAGTTGGCCAGCGAAAATTTAACAATTTTATTGTAAATAGGTGTTGAGGATGACATGGAAGTGGCTGCTGGGCCCAGTATTCCGGCCAAAGCTGGGAAAACGAAAAGGCAGCCACAATTCACAAGAAAGGAGATGGAGGTTTTGATTCAGAAGTGTGTGGACATCCTGCCACAGGCAGACAGGAATATGGGTGTAAGCCAGAAGTGGAGAATGTGGGAGGAGATAGCCAGTGCTGTCAATAGGGTGGGTGATTATGTCCGTCTAGCCCGGGATGTCAAACGGCGGTAAGTAAAAACCTGACCACCCAAAATAAAAAGGGTCAAATAATGCAGGAATAATGCCTACTTTTTCACCCACAGATGGCAAGACTTCAAATATCGCCTGAAGCAAAAAATGGCTGACAGGGCTAGGCATGCAAGGGGGACAGGTGGGGGTCCCACCCCTGTGTCATTGGAGTTTAATGATTTGGAAGAGCTGGCACAGGGGTGTGTGCAGGATGTGGAGGTGTTTGGCGTGTCCAACATGGATACAGACATGCCAGACTTTGCGGCTCCTCATGTTGTTCCAGGTAAATGTTGTGATGTAACCAACTCTGAAATGTTATTGTGACAATATGTAGATTGTAATGTTCCTCTTTTCTCTTTTTTCGCACACAGAGACACAGGCGGATGAGTCTGCTCCAGAGGGGAGCCTTGGCCGCAGAATTTCTGCTGGCTCTGCAGGGGAGGAACCAGTACATCCGGCTGAGGACCCTGCTGAAGCCAGTCCTGGGCAATCCCCCTCGCAGGCAGTGGCACTCCTCACAGAACTCAATTTTAAATCGGATTCCCATGCGGAGATTCTGCAGAGGATGGACGCCAGTCTGCTACGGGTGGCTGAGGCCCTGGAGCAAAATGCTGCGGCCAACGTGACCATTGGTCAGGCCCTGGCTGAAAATACCAGGGCCAACATCAGAATCGCCAATGCCCTGGAGCAGCTCGTTCACCAGCACATGGTGGAGCCGACCTCCCTTCCTGCCGGAACATCAGGATCCTCCACCTCTGGCACAACAACAGCCATTCCTCCAAATGTGCCTAGCCCTGTGCCTAGTCCAGAGGCCACAACATCTGCCTCTGGACAGGCCAGCCAGAGGACATCCCGGACCCGGTCTGGCGCCCACCCTACCCCAGCCAAACGGGGAAAGAAACGATGACAGCACTGGCTACTTTTCCCACACTCCTTCTGTGCTTGCCCGATATTCCTTTCTGGCCAAAACTTCCCTCTCCTTTCTTGTGAATTGTTTTTTTTTTTTTTTTTGTACCAAAATTATCATTTAAAAAAGACAAATGTACCAAAGATTAGTGGGTAACAATGACCCCAAACTTGTACGTGAAAATGCACATGATTTGTTTAAAAATGTGTTTTGAAAATAAAACCTACAAATGGTTCTCAACTGTATTGTGACATTAATTGAAAATTGGTTTCTAGTTAATCCTGTACCACAAGGAAAAAACGAAATCTTAGTTTTGGATTTCCAAAAAATCAAGGGTTAAAAAAAAATTTTACTTTAAGGAACACTTTGGTAAAAAAAACACAAAAACTCAAGCCCAATGCAAAAGGTTACAATACACACAAACATGATGACAATATTGTTACAATATCAAAAAACACTAACAAAATTGTAAAATACATTCCTACAAAAAAACGCTAATTGATTGTGTAATCCTGAAATTAGCAGCCGAGATTTTCAGCTGCGTACGGTTTTGTGCTATTCCAAAGAAAAAAAAAAAAAAACACATTACAAGCTGGTTTTCAATACAAAGTTGATTGTTTTTCTGACAAGCCGTGATAAATCGATGAAACATCGAGGAGGCCCGGGCCAAAGGACAAGGCCATCGCCATTGTGTTCGAGTAATCCAGACTCCAAGCTGTGCGAGCAGTTTGAACGGAAAGATGATCAGCCAGTGACGTATGACTTGGTACGAACACATTTGACGTTCGCATGAGCTAATTTATGTACGCCCCAAAAACGCCTCGCCACGCCTGCGTTTTTCCATCTCCACCCCCGTCAACGCCCAAAAACGGCCTGTTCTGTCAATCACATTTGACATGTCACTTCCTGTTTGCAATTTGCCGAACGAGTGACAAAAAGCTTGCAATCTGCCATACGCACATGCGCAGTGTTACACCGACGCATGCGCGGTTTCTCAACATCGGAACGCAACGAGCGTACTGCTGTTAACGAGCGGCTCTGAATGAGGGCCATAGACAAGACAGGATTTCCAGCTTCCTGCAAAAAGGACAGGATATGGTGGAAGTTCCCAGTCATAGTTGTTACTGGGATACTGCATCAAGATGATTTGCTAGCCGCAAATCATAACACATATACGTCCATCGGTAAGTGTGTACGCACGGTGTGCAGACCGCCCATACACATGCAGCGGGGGAGGGGGGAGAACACGGCCAGCGGGACTCGCCCCCTTCTACATGCTGAACACAGATGATCAGGGCCGGCTATAGGGGTGTTCGACTTGAGCGGTCGAACAGGGGCACCACCCATATAGGGCGCACCATTTCCCAGCATCCTGATTCCAGCCATGGGTCGAAGTGGCCGGGACCCTGGAGTCTGAATGGATGCTGCGCTCATGCGCGCGGCATCCATTCAGTGCTGTGAGAGGGCTGGGGGAAGCCCAGCTAGTGAGGCTCCCACCAGCCTGACGTTATTTGGAGGGCACGCCCCTCAGATAACGTCACACAAGGAGGCGTGGCCTATGGTAATTAGGTCACACCCCCAATTTTGATAAGGAGCGCAGAGCACTAAGCCGGCACAGGTCGCTATTAGCCTGCAGATGATGGTTGTTCAGTGTGTACAAACAACCATCATCTGCAGATCACTCGATCTGCAGATATATCTGTTTAGTGTGTACCCAGCATCAGGCTTGCCGACTTTCTGGCTGCCCCTTCTGGGAGGGAGCAGCCAGATCGGCATCACAGGGTGGGCGTGGCCATAACAAGGAGGCGGCGCCATACAGGCGATATGTATTTGCGTGCGGAGCAGAAGCGGGCCACGTGATCGCATCATTTTGGCCCCGCCCCACTACACCAATACCAATATTACAGGCATTGTGGAGCAGGGGGCGGGGCCAAAATGACGTGAATCGCGTCACCGCCCCCCTCCCCTCCCCCCGCTGCGGGGGTTTAAAAGGCAATTGCGGGGGATATAGGAGGAGTGGGCGGCAGCCGGGAGGATTACCTGCCTTCCCGGGGGTCGGGAATGGCACACGATTTTCGGGAGGCTCCCGACCAAATCGGGAGGGTAGGCAAGTATGCCCAGCATTAGACTGAGCTTATCGTTTCCTTCCCAACCTAAATCCCCTTTCCTTTCCACATCTGCCTTTCTGTTGCTAACACTATTCTCTCTACTGTCCCTCATGTCCGCTGCCTGGTAACATCCTTGACTCCTACCAGTCCTTGAGCCCACATATTATGTACATATCCTGCCACTTTCCACTCAGCAACATCTTCAGGGTCAGATGCTTTTTTGCCCTGGATGCTGTCAAATATCTTATACATGCCCTTGACATCTACCGTCTACATACCTCCCAACTTTTTACTAGAAGCAGTCGGGACATCTGTGCGCCGGAGGCGTGCGCTCCCGAAAAGGGGGCGTGGCCTACCCGTAAAGGGCGTGGCCTAGCGGCACGCCCCGTTTACATCACTAAGGGGCGTGCCAAGCATCTCCGAGATGCTGGGCTGCCCCCGTGCTTCCTCCCCGTACTGTGAATAGATGCTGCGCGCATGCGCACAGCATCTATTCTCGCTCTGCATACACGCTGCTCTGCTATAAGCAGCGGTGTATGCTTTACCCAACTGCCCCCCCACCGTGGGACACTGCTGCCCGCGGGTGGGATAGCGGGACAGTCCCATAAAAACGGGACTGTCCCGCTAAATTCGGGACAGTTGTGAGGTATGCATCTGGACTACTGTATCCTCCGATTCTTTGGTCTTTAACTTTCCCCTCTTAAATATATCTTCAAACCATACTGCTGGTCTCATCTACCTATGTCACTCGGATTCAACTTCTCTCCTCCATCTCCTTCCCCTACACAGAATCCAATGTCAAGCTCCTGACCCTCATTTGCAAAGCACTAAGGGGTCTATTTACTAAGCTGTGTTAGGAAATAAAGTGAACGGTGGTAAGGTACCAGCCTATCAGCTCCTAACTGCCATTTTTCAAACACAGCCTGTGACATGGCAGTTAGGAGCTGATTGGCTGGCACCTTATCACCCTTCACTTTATCTCCTAACAGCTTAGTAAATAGACCCCTCAATCACTCCTCCCTCTTGTACATCTAGGACCTTATCTCACTCCACACTCCTTCCTTGGAGTCCTTGCCCTCTCCACTCTGTCACATGCTGATTACTTTCTCCCACCCCCACGAATTGTTCTGTGCTGCTCCCCTGACCTGGAACTGCCCCCACCCTCATCCCCAATCAGACTATACCAGCCGGCAGGGTTTCAAATGAGCCCTCCTCACATACTTAACCTGACGCCCATGTTCTCCCTCCTCATCTCTTCCCAGTTCACCTCCCAGTTAATCCCTCACTTCCATAGACTGCAAGCTGTCATGGGCAGGGCCCTCCATCCTCTTTGATCCTGTCTCCAGTGCGCCCCCACTCACAGTCAGCGACTCTGGTCCTTTCTGCCTGTACCTCGCAGGGCACTGGGTCATTGATTGCTACTGTTATTAACTGTTATATATTATATTGGTATATTTACTATTGCTTACCATGTTATTTCTTATGTACTATTGGTTATGGTATTTCCTCCTTGGAATGGGATACTTTCCCGCTATTAAGGTTAGTGATGTGCTTACCAAGTTGATTACCATATATGCCGCTATGTAACTGCATACTTTTACTAAATATCTATATTGAATTGGTCATGTTCCATATAAATACCAGGTGAAGTAATAAAGTAATTAGTAAGAGGCATATAAGTTTGGTGTTATGAAGGGTGGTATTCATTTCCTTGGTAGCTGTGATGAGTGACAGATGTCTTGAAAAACTAATTTGAAAAGGCTAAAGCCGGGTACATACCATACGACGTTGCGACCCAGCAATGCGGGGAGCGATGTTAACGATGCATCGCACTTGCCGTATGCACTGCACGTTCCGGCGTAAGACGGCGCAATATATCGTTACATGCTGCATGTAATAACACCACGTCGTTCATTGCATAGTCCCTTCTAACATGCAGGACAGCACATGGGACGTTGCGATGAACGACCGTCAGGAAGGACGTTATTGTATACATTTATTCAGCAACAGAAACGTGTATTCGCTTACCAAGAAGTGTCTTTGAGCAGTATAAATGTGTCACTTTTTTAGGAAAGCTCAACATATTGCGGAGCATCCAAAAGTTAGATGATTTATGCGCATCGTGTCTCACTTATACCCCTTTTACACCGGAGCTAAAACCCGGGTTATTGCAGGGTTAACCCGGGCAGCTCCTTGGTGTAAAAGGGGTGAGGGTTGGATCACCGGGTCGAGTGCCCCAGCAATCCAACCCAGGTAAATAGCAGGGTTTAACACGGGAGTAACCCGTAAAACCCTGCTATGTGTACGGCGCACTCCGGGTCTTGATGACCTGCAGTGCGCCGCAAGTTGGCCGATTGGTCCGGCTTCAGTGGCACTTGGAGATGACGTCATCTCCAAGCGTCCACTTTCACGACGGAAAAGCCGGGTCTGCTCCGGTGTGAATGGCGCAGACTCGGGAATATCCCGAGTCGGCGCCGGCTACATTCCGGGTCTGATCCGGATAGGAACCCTGTTCCAACTCCGGTTCAGACCCGGAATTTTGGTGGAAAAGGGGTTTCAGTGGCTTATGTATTAATAATCATAGTAGTGCCGTGATTAATTACAGTCTGCCACAGACGGCCATTTTAACTTTGTACCCGCTATGTACTAACTGTATCTCGCAGGGACAGCAGTAGCGATAACCGCTGTCCCTGCGAGTTACATCCCTGGGGACATCGGAAGAGTTTATCAAATTTTGGAAAGAAGAATCTGGGAATCTGACACTGCCCATGGGCACAGTGTCAGACTCGGGAGCCGGACGGAGGCTGCGGGAGAGGGATCATAAGATCCCTCTCTTGCAAGAATGGTCCCATGGGCATAAACCAATGGGGCCAAACTAGCTAAACATTTCAGAGTTTTGTACATAGGTGTCAGACCGTAGAACCCCTTGATAATAATGGGGACTGTGGTCTGCTGTGCTAATGAGCCTTCTGCAGGAGATTTCTGTGTTAGTACGTTGTGGGACTACATAAAATTATACGGAAACTGCTGTTTCTGCATAATTTTATTAAAAATGGACTTGATACATCGGTCACTTACACCCTGAGCTTGCACACACCTCCTTCATTGAATTCAACAGTGTATCACTATTATTTGGGAGCGTGTGTCATTTATATCACTGAGTTTAATACATCATATACCCACACAGATTACACTGCATCAACTATATTCAGAGCAGCTTTATTAGGGCAATACGTGTTATTTTGCTGTATTCTGTGTATAACAAAACACCATATAAATCAGTGCCTGCCAGTTACTCAGTTCACATGCATCACATTCCCAACATGCTTCAATTAAAAATACCACTATTTGCCTGCTCAATTGATATAATATATGTCCTGTTCATGCAACACACCACTTCATTTTATCATGCTCTGTTCAGCATAGTGTGCTATGAAAGCTGCAGGTCTTTTCCCTGAATACCATATACATGAGCACAGCACACTCCGATGAATCTGCCTAGTGCGTAGTCTCCCTACGCCGTTTACGTAGGGCTACGACGCTTGCGCACTCTGCTGCGTACACCCCTTGCGCCTGCGCACTGTCTATTCTGAAGCCGCTGGAGTCGACACCCCTCTACATGCGAGGATACCGGAAGTGTGCCTGAGAGAGAGGCCGGCGGGTAACGCTCAACGCAGATCAGCCATGGGGAAAAACGACACGCAAGCGAAAATTCGCATGCACTGTACGTGTCCATTTTGCTTTGTTACCTGTCCGTCAGCCTCCGCAATGAATGCTCACGTCTTGGGGCAGAAACACAAAATGGTCCTGTCGAGCTTTTTTCCTGCAATGGTTCCCCTCTTATCCAGCTTGCAGCACTTCCTGGACACCTATGTGAAGGATGAGCCCATGCTGGGCCTGGAGTACATTGAGGAAATCCAGGAGGGCAGCTACAGCTGTCACCTCTGCGATGTAGAGACGGACAGGCGCTGCATACTTCAGCATATCACCAATGAGGCATCGCATTTAAAAAAATATGTGTACAGACACCACCCTGAGGCTTTAGCTGCTGCAGACCTGCTTAAAGATAAGGTTCGTTGGACCAATACATTCCACTCCGCTATAGTAGAGATTCACCGGAAGCATGGGAGAAAAAAAATTAAGGAAACAAAAACTTACGTCGAGGGCCCAACGCCGGCCAAAGTGGTCAAATATTCCCCCAGCAGAATTGATCTCGCCAGCAAGAGCGGGGATCTCGCCAGCATGAGCGGGGATCTCGCCAGCATGAGCGGGGATCTCGCCAGCATGAGCGGGGATCTCGCCAGCATGAGCGGTGATCTCCCCAGCAAGAGCGGTGATCTCCCCAGCAAGAGCCGTAATCTCCCCAGCAAAAGCGTTGATCTCCCCAGCAAAAGCGTTGATCTCCCCAGCAAGAGCGGGGATCTCTCCAGCAATAGCGTTGGTCTCCCCAGCAAGAGCAGTGGTTTCCCAAGCAAGAGCCATGTTCTCCCCGACAAGAGCCGTGATCTCGCCAGCAAAAGCGTTGGTCTCCCCAGCAAGAGCGTTGATCTCCCCAGCAAGAGCGGTGGTTTCCCAAGCAAGAGCCATAATCTCCCCGACAAGAGCGGTGATCTCGCCAGCAAAAGCGTTGGTCTCCCCAGCAAGAGCGTTGATCTCCCCAGCAAGAGCGTTGATCTCCCCAGCAAGAGCGTTGGTCTCCCCAGCAAGTGCGGTGGTTTCCCAAGCAAGAGCCATGATCTCCTCGACAAGAGCGTTGGTCTCCCCAGCAAGAGCGGTGGTTTCCCAAGCAAGAGCCATAATCTCCCCGACAAGAGCGGTGATCTCGCCAGCAAAAGCGTTGGTCTCCCCAGCAAGAGCGTTGGTCTCCCCAGCAACTGCGGTGGTTTCCCAAGCAAGAGCCATGATCTCCTCGACAAGAACGTTGGTCTCCCCAGCAAGAGCGGTGGTTTCCCAAGCAAGAGCCATAATCTCCCCGACAAGAGCGTTGGTCTCCCCAGCAAGAGCCATGATCTCCCCAACAAGAGTGGTGATCTCTCCAGCAAAAGCGTTGGTCTCCCCAGGAGGGAAAAGAGCACTTTAGAACCCAGTTGCATTGATTTAAGCAAAGACTCCACCCCTTCCCAGGATACAAAACTGCACACGCGGTCGGAGCGCCAGGAAAGAGAGGATGCCGTAGTCAGCGAAATTTGGAAAGATGTGAATATCCTGAAGTTTAAAAACCTTGGTGAGTTTTTGGATTACATGAGAAACTTTGAGATACAAAATGACGAGGACGCCATGTTTGTTAAAAACATCACTCTGAATTGTTCAAAAGCGCTGGTGAAGTTTCAGGAAGAAAACAACAACGCAGAGGCGTCGCGAGGATCCCCCTCCAGCAGTCACCCGCCTCCAGCACATACAGGCGGGACTGATCTACAGCGCCAAAGTCATAGTCCAGAGAGACAGGATAAATCCCATCCTTCTGCGTCACAATGTGCTGACAGTATAGAATCGGAAGCAGTTAATATAGGTGACGCCACACAGATCTTCTTCAGCCGCATCAGAAATATGGAGGCTTCCGAGGTCAGCAGCGCTTTTGAGAAAGTTACTGCTACAAATCCTGCTTTTAAAGGGCTAGATATACCAAATTTGATCATATACTTACAGGAAACTGGGAAAATTAAAAAACCATGATGCTTTCAAATTCTGTAGCTATAAATATGTTTATTAGTACTTGAAAAATTGTACTTTAAATTTGTGGTTTTTTTTCAAATACATTTTTGTATTCCTAGATATGTTTCAAGTCAGATCCAATGTGTTATATTTTTGTTATGTGTATTTTTGGAGGAGTTTTGTACAATGTTTTTCATAATACCATTTTTGTGGTTGTTTAAATAAACGAATGCAACATAACTGGTTTTTTTGCAGCTTATGCTGAGACTCCCATAACAATAATAAAAACACAACGGAAAGACAGCGTTGTACAAGATATGTTCATTTATTGAGCTTGACAAAAAAAAAAGTCCCCAAAAGGATTTAATTTGTAGTAATAGTAACGTCAAAGGGCAAAATCTATCACCACATAGCTAGCAGCGGTATTCCGGCGGTCTCGGCTGCAGATTTAAAACGGCAATTTTTTAAATGGCAAGACCAGCCTGGTTTAACTTTTCAAGTTATTGCTGCTTTAAATCTGCAGCCAAGATTGCGCTGCTTCTGAAACTATGGACCCTGTTACATATCCCCTATTGACTGTCACTGGATCGAATCCTGGGCATTTTTTTGTAGACGAATGTGAAATACGTAACAAATCGCTATGCCATAGAACAGTGGTTCTCAAACTCGGTCCTCAGGACCCCACACAGGTCATATTTTCCAGGTCACCCAGCAGGTGCACAGGTGTATTCATTACTCACACATATTAAAAGATCCACAGGTGGGGATAATTATTTAACTTTTGATTCTGTGAGGAGACCTGGAAAACATGCACTGTTTGGGGTCCTGAGGACCGAGTTTGAGAACTTGTGTCATAGAACATATAAAATGCTGGTTTGACTCATTGGGAAATAATGCATGCGGTTATAAATCAAATATATTCGACATGTTCAGCAAGTATAGAGTTATATGGAAATACAAGTCCCATGAATATGTCAAAGTTGAGGTCAGTAATTGTATTCTATGATGAATCCACTTATAAAGCTATTAATTCTAAGGTCACATATTTTAGAAGCAATGTATCCCCATGTATATAGTCACTGGACACTTTTAGCATGAGATTCTAGTAGAAATGGTGCTTTTTCACATACAGCGGCTCATGTAGAATTGAAAAGCAAATGCATTTTGCCTGACTTTTTAGCCGCAAATTGTACCTTTTTCTGCTGCGCCTGCGCACAAAAAAATTGTACTTTTTTTTTACGCCATGTCAACTAAGATTAATTTTGCGCTTGTGAGTTCTAGTGTGAAGCGCCTGGTAATGGGTATGGTCCTATAGCGCTGACCTCTATACAGAAGTATATGCGTCTATTTGTAGGCGGATCATTTAGGAGTGCTGAAATCCTGATACAAAATGGGAACCGATGAGGAGGATCAGTGACCACATCCTCCCATTTATGCTAATATAGTAATATTACTGCTTTGATCCATTAGCATGATTACCGAGATGTTCGTGACCAATCCTCAGTAATAAAACGTATTACATTATCAGTTTAAAGGGAAAGGCGACTGTTGTGCATATTATTGTGCACTTAAAGCTTTAATTTTGTTTTTGAGTCTTGTTCAAATTTTTGGATGCCCGTTCAACTATATTACACATGTCCTCACACATCATCGTTGTAGTCGCATCGAACAGCCCCTCCCGGTACACCAGGTTCTGCACAACTCTGCTAGGGCTGACCGTCTTTTTTTTTTTTTGCATCTGTTTTTGAAAAAAAAAAAAAAATGAGTCTTAGGGCCATATTGAATTTGAGATGAAAACACGTAATTTTCGCCTATTTCAATTATCCCCCGTATTCAATTTCAAAGATTTTTTGCCGGTGCGAAAAGTCTTTGTAAAAAAACGGGGATAACTTTTCTCCAGTGTTTTGCTGGCAAACAAAAGTGCAGAATTGGGGTTTAGGGGTGCAGGCTTAAAAAAAATAGTCTGCACCCCTGGGAATGTCCCCTAAAATTAATGTGTGTTAAAAAAAAAAAAAAATGGACACCCCAAAAAATGTGCTAGAATTTTGGGGTTAAAAAAAATATATATATATATGAGGGACAAAATCCTAAAGTATGCGGCAGGTGCATTTTTGAAGAATTTTTAAAAATCATTTTAGGGACTTAAAAATATACTTGCACCCATTTTCATGTACCCCAAATTTGATGGGCATAGTTAATTTCCCCCCCCCAAAAAAATTCTAAATGCTATTCTTCATCACTTCTTCACAGGCGCATTTATGCACCTGCCGCGGCTATTTCAAAACCCGACTTTACTTCAACAGGCAAAAACGGGGGTACCCATAGTGATCCCTCATGTCTGGACATCTTTAGTGGGGGCCAAGGATGATTTCCTGAAAATTGACAGGTTTTTTCGCCACTTCCTGTTTCGCCGGGTCCCGTTTTCGCGTCCATAGAAATTGAAAACAGACTTTTCACCTCCTTCGCCTGTTCTCCAGGCGGAAAAGTATCGCGCGCGTGCCCGATTATCCCCGTAAGTATCAAATTGAATATAGGCCTTAGTGGCAATGGACCAGGATACTGCGCTGGTTACTTTGATATGTGACACTTGAAGATCTGCGTGCGACTGTGTCTACGAATCTGTATACGAAGAGGCACAATGCAGCAGCAGCGCCTTTTTCCACGCCAATTTCCATTGTGCTTCGTATACAGATATACAAGTGTTGCATATCATATTAATCACTACAGGCCCAACGCTAGCAAAGTTGCACGGGACGTGTCGGCTCACTCGCGCCCAGCATCTTCGGCCGCGTGGTGTATTGAGGCTAGATGTCTGAGGACACATCCGTAGTTGTTAATGACACACTATCCCATGTATTGTGTATGAATTGTGTACTGATTTTTGAGCATTTCTTCCACACCCTCTGTCCTAACCTTGGAGCATTTATTTCAGTTGTCGGCAGAGTTAGACTTGCCAAATTGGCCACTTTGAGGGGTAAATTTACTAAGATGGGAGTTCTATTAAGAAGTTATGTTGCCCATAGCAACCAATCAGATTCCAGGTATTATCTTCTAGAAGGTGCTAGATAAATTTTTTTTTAAACCAGCTCCCATTATGTGAAGGGGATCTCATGCTACGGCGATAACGGTCGATATTAATAAGGGCGAAATTCAGATGGGCGACACATTCTGAATGTTGACAGTGAAAAGTTCGGCCTGGTCTTTAGGTCGACCATCGTTCTATAGTCATGTTTTTAAGTGGACAGGGTTAAATGGTAGACACATTCAAAAGGCTGACCTTTAACATGTTGACACTAAAATGTTGACACATGGGGGGCATATCCAATAGGCCGCAAGTTTTTGCCCGCAAAAAAAAAGTACGTGGATCTCGTGACTAATTTTGGATTACCGCAGGTATACGCGCCCCCGATACCCGCGGTATCCAATGAAACGAAAATTGCATGTTTTTTTGTGGGCAAAATCGCACGGTAGGGGAATTTTAATTTTTTTTACTCCGCCCGGGGACGGCAACCGAGGCTGTGTGTGAGGAGGGGTCAGTGTAGTGTGCGGGGAGCAGGTGCAGGGTTAGCAGCGGTAGTGTAGTGTAGATAGTGTATGCGGGGGGTGGGTGCAGGGTTAGTGGCGGTAGTGTGTTCTGGGAGCGGGTGGAAGGCTAGCGGTGGTAGAGTGCAGCGTTAGGGGTAGTGGAGTGCTGGGGTGGGGTAGTCCCTGTCCTGTGCCCGGCCGGTGCATGGAAGCTGTCTGCGACGCTGGTAGCTGGAGGAGGACAGAGCTGCAGAAGGTGAGAAATTAAGCTAATTGAAAACTTCCAATTGCTTAATTAGTCATTAGGGGAGTGCTACAGGGGTCCGGAAGTGAGTCCCGTCAATTTTTCCATAAAATAAGGAATTTTTTAAAAATTAGATCTGCTCTGATGGTGCTCAAAAAGAAAAAAAATCAAAACCTCTCACCCAATTGAATTCCAAAAATCTTTTTCCAGCAGGTGTGATATTTTTGGTAAATTCGCACCTAATTGAATATGCCCCATGGCTTTGTCAATATTTTTAGGACTGAGCTTAAAAATAAAATGTGTTGATGTTAACTGTTGACCTTTTCAATGTTTCGACCATTTAACCCCGTCGACCGAAATACATGTGTACAGAATGATGGTTGACCTTCTGAATGTCGACCTTTTTACTAACTTTTATGCCACATCCACACTGTGGTTTTCCTGTCAGACCTACCTGTGATAACTTAGCGGCAGTATCGGCCTATTTATGGCGACACCATCCTTTTTCACCACCCACAGCTATAGCGAGCGGCCAGGAAGATGGTCGCGATGGTCAAGACCATCGGGCTTGCGACGAGACCCTTGTGGTAGGGTCTCGTTGCCGCAAGCCCCAGAGAGATTTCGGCTCTAACAGAGCCGAAATCTCTCCTACTGACATCACTAGTGATGTCAGTGGGGCCGCCCCCAAACGGAGGCGCTCACATGGGAACACCTCCGTTTTGGCAGTCACTCCCCCGGCCCGCCCACCAAAGGGGACGTGCTGTCACTCAACATCGACAGCACGCCCCCTTTGGTACGAGACCCGGAGCTACGGTTTGCCGTCACTATCCAGGTCTCGCGCATGCGCACGACGGAGCCGGCTCCGTCATACGCATGCGCTCTGGGCCACCATCGACCCGGTTGCGAGCGCTCAGCACTTGCGACCGGGTCTGAATCAGGCCCTTAGAGTGTATCTTGAGGTACCTGCGGCTCTGCATGCTATGTTAAATGCATATTTTTTCAGATACAATTACACCTGTGTTTTTTTTATGTAATTTGCATCCAAGTTACATCAGCCCATGTAACTAATATTACTAGATTCCTTATCACTATCCTAAATACTTCTCAAGTAAACTTAAGGGGCCTATATATCAGCGTCGCAATCTGCCGATCTGCGGACATCGATGGTCAGGGAATAAAGGAAATTCTGCTTGTTAAAATTCCCCGACTTGCCGATGCCGAACATTTTTTGGTCGGGATCGCAAATCGGGAATATCCAACATGTTTTATTTCCACAATGTCTCGACTTCGCTGTCAAGGGATCGGGGAATTGCAGCAATCAGTTGCAGATATATGGGTCCCTTAAGTAATGCCGACTTATCTTAAGTTTCCTTCTGAGGGGATTCAGATTCCCACAGGACTCAACATGACTGGTAGCGACAGCTTCCATGCCCCTGAGGTTCTGCCGCAGACATAAGATGGCTGCTTGTCTGTGTTCTGTCGCTTTTCTGCACTATTCCTAGTAAACGTTCTCTCCTCTCATGGCTGACTCAAATTTGTTCCGCTCTGTTCATTCCTGTTAGGCTAGTACCTCAGAAACGCTGCACGTTCCCTCAGGCTCCCACAGTCCGTACATGATCGTGTGATGTTACCACAGCATCCAGCACACAGCCAGCGCCTCAGACCACTGTAATCACCTTAAAACATACAATGCTCTGTGTGACCATCCAACATGTCTACCAATATTACCACCGACTTTTATTACATTAATGAATAATTGGTCCTGTTTCATTTCAGTTCTTTTGTACATTAAAACATTTGTACGGCACAGCAGTTGTCAGGCGCCTTCTTAGCCCTATACAAATAATCTATATTGAAGGAAAACCCAGGGTTCATCAGCTGCTACCTGATTTAGCAAGGATCACAATTGCAAATACGCACGCAATCGGCGATTGTTATGCACTGTGCATGCAGTGTGCGTGCGCGAACGCCCCACTGTGACGGGGACTGCGTTTGCAGTGGCTACATAAGACCCATTGCAGAGTGATTGACAGGAAGTACCGTTTGCGGGTGGTGAGGGAGGGGGTGGTCGGAGAAACAAAGGCGTGCCAGTCCGTTTTATTGAGACGCCCACCGGCGGCTTCGCAGATCCAAGCCAAGTGCATACAGACACACAGCAGCGGTCGCAGAGCCTTTGATAGTCGGCTGTCGGAGTAACCCCATGGTGGTGCAGAATGGCCGTGGTAACTGAGACACTGACTCCATATTCTCTGCCTATGGAATCGCAGTTGTAGGCTGATATGCGCCCCGCAAATGGTCGTGACACGCCTGTGGTTTTGCTGCCTCTCCCCGTAACCTCCCCCCAAATGGTCACTGACTGTCAATCACTTTGCAAAGAGATCCTCACTGCGTGCGGCATGGCTAAGGCACCTTGGTGCGTGCGCAGTGCGACCGTGACACGTGCTCAGTCAGACGATCACTCAGAGTAAATATCAGCATTAGGTACATCTCTGATTAGGCCCTGAGACGGGATGAGAGGGCTACATCTGATCTGCAGAGTATACACACGACGTTGCAGCTGTGTTTTATCGCACCGTAATAAAAAGCTGCCTACACATATTAGCGCTACTGCACTATAGTGGGAAATGATGGCGCATTACATGGGCGTTTAAGCAATAAGGTCTGGTACATACTGTAGAGCTCGGGAACTTTGTGAGACTGAGGAACTAGAACACTGGACCCTATGGGACTGCTCTAAAAATTCAGCTGCCTATATATACTGTGTATGTATATATATATATATATATCAAACAAGTGTACGTCATTCCCACCATATGTGGAATAGGGCTCACACCAGCCAGCAAAGGCTTCAGTTCCCCAGACCCATCTTTCCGAGTGGAAAGGGAAATCTCTACCCTCCAGTAGGTACATTTAGCGTCTTTGCTGAATTGTATATTCCCATAGCCACCATGTATCAGCCACATATGACCACCACATATATTCCCATAGCCACCATGTATCCGCCACATGACCACCACATATATTCCCATAGCAGGGCCGAAAATAGGATTTTCGTCACCAGGGGCAAGACAGTAATTTGCCCCCCCCCCATCATAAGATGGCCTTTTCTGACATAAATTAAATATATTCATCCGTCTATAAATATATATATATATATATAAAGATATATATATATATGGATATAGATATATATTTATATATAGATAGATATACATACATGTCTATATATATAGATATACATATCTATATATATATATAGATATACATATCTATATATATACATAGATAGATAGATCATATATATATATATATATATATATATATATATAGATATATATATATATATAAAACGCTAGGTCCCCTGTTTGTATGTCAATATAGATCTATTGATATCTCTAGGATAGAGGTGACAGGGACTAAACAAAGTGGACACGAACAGGATAGAGATGACAGGACAGCATTGACAGAACCAGACAAAGCTGACAGGGACAGTATAAAGGTGACAAGACAGGAAAAAGGGGACAGGGCCAGGACAGAAGTGACAGGGACCTGGATATAGGGGCCAGGATAGAGGTGACAGGGCCAAGATAGAACAGACGGGACAGCATAGAGGGGTAACAGGGACAGGAAAGAGGGGATAGAGCCAGGACAGAGGTGACAGGGACAGGACAGAAGTGACAAGGCAGGAAATAGGGGACAGGACAGAGGTGACAGAACAAAGAGGGCAGGGTAGGACAGAGGTGAGAGGTCCAGGACAGGGGAGACAGCAACAGAACCAATATAGGACAGTGCCAGGACTGAACCCCTCACCTTGTTGGGCTCACTTGACACCTTCCCTTCCCTTAGTGAGCACACTTAACAATCATCCCCTGTTTACTGAGCAAATATAGCAACCCCTCACTTAGTGGTCACACTTAGCACCCCCTCACTTCCCTTGCTAGGCAAACTTAGCCCCTGGGTACACTTACCCCCCCAATCTGGCCACACATAGCAACCCCTCTCTCAATGGCCACATTGTGTTGTAGCCATGTTATAACCAGCTGTGTTGTTACCAGCTGTGTTGTAGCCGTGTTGTCGTAAAGGTGGTGTAGTAGATGTCCTGCATGGGTTGTCATCACATGTAAAGGGCGGTGTAGTAGATGTCCTGCATGGGTTGTCATCACACGTACAGGACTGTGTAGTAGATGTCCTGCATGGGTTGTCATCACATGTACAGGGTGGTGTAGTAGATGTCCTGTATAGGTTGTCATCACACGTACAGGGTGGTGTAGTAGATGTCCTACATGGGTTGTCATCACATGTACAGGGTGGTGTAGTAGATGTCTTGCATTGGATCTCATCACATGTACAGGTGGTGTAGTAGATGTCCTGCATGGGTTGTCATCACATGTACAGGTGGTGTAGTAGATGTCCTGCATGGGTTGTCATCACATGTACAGGTGGTGTAGTAGATGTCCTGCATGAGTTGTCATCACATGTACAGGGTGGTGTAGTAGATGTCCTGCATGGTTGTCATCACATGTACAGGACGGTGTAGTAGATGTCTTGCATGGGTTGTCATCACATGTACAGGACGGTGTAGTAGATGTCTTGCATGGGTTGTCATCACATGTACAGGACGGTGTAGTAGATGTCCTGCATGGGCTGTCATCACATGTAAAGGGTGGTGTAGTAGATGTCCTGCATGGGTTGTCATCACATGTACAGGGTGGTGTAGTAGATGTCCTGCATGGGTTGTCATCACACGTACAGGGCGGTGTAGTAGATGTCCTGCATGGGTTGTCATCACATGTAAAGGTGGTGTAGTAGATGTCTTGCATGGGTTGTCATCACACGTACAAGGTGGTGTAGTAGATGTCCTGCATGGGTTGTCATCACACGTACAGGACGGTGTAGTAGATGTCCTGCATGGGCTGTCATCACATGTAAAGGGCGGTGTAGTAGATGTCTTGCATGGGTTGTCATCACACGTACAAGGTGGTGTAGTAGATGTCCTGCATGGGTTGTCATCACATGTAAAGGTGGTGTAGTAGTTGTCCTGCATGGGTTGTCATCACACGTACAGGACGGTGTAGTAGATGTCCTGCATGGGTTGTCATCACATGTAAAGGGCGGTGTAGTAGATGTCCTGCATGGGTTGTCATCACACGTACAGGGCGGTGTAGTAGATGTCCTGCACGGGTTGTCATCACATGTACAGGGTGGTGTAGTAGATGTCCTGCATGGGTTGTCATCACATGTAAAGGTGGTGTAGCAGATGTCCTGCATGGGTTGTCAGGTATTAGTCAAATACAAAAAAAAGCGAGAGAGGTAGATGGGAAAAAAAATAGTAATATATTTTTTTTGCTTACAAAAAATAATTAAGAGATAGATCTAGTGGCATATTCAATTTGGTGCGAAAATTTCCGTAATTTTCGCATGCAGGACTTTTCGCCGACATCGCTGGTTTTCCATGCGATAAAGTATTGCGCATGTCCCCGCTTATCCCCGTATTCAATTAGAAATCTGCAAAAACGGGAACCGGCGAAACGCAAACAGACGAAAAGTGGATCACTATATATACCCTCGAATAGGCCTGCTGAAGGTATTTGGGTTACTTAAAAGATCACATTAGCTGCTATTTAGCGTCTCTGCATAAGTGGTGAAGAATAGCATTTTGTATTTTTTTGGGCAGGAAATAAGTAGTCCCAGCAAATTTGGGGTACACGAAAATGGGTGCTAGCATATTTTAAAGTTGCTAAAGTGAAGTTTTACAAAACTTAAAAAATCCACCTTCCGCAAGCACCTGCAAACTTAAAAACACCTGGAGTCTATTTCGCTAGTTTTTAAGTTTGTCCCCCAACTTTGGACTTTTTTGCCCCCAAAATGGAAGTACTTTTTTTGGGTGATCTAAAGTATTTTTTTTACTTTTTTTAATGCAGATTACCTTTGGGGGACTGTCCCAAGGGTGCAGGGGGTTTTCTGATGTTTGCACCCCAAAACCCCAATTCTGCACTTTTTTTTTTACACCTATTCATAGGCTAAACTTTTTCGCAGGTTCCATTGCATTGAGTTTCTGCACCGGCGAAAAGCTTCCGGAATTGAATACGGAGGAAACTTTTCGCATGGCGAAATGACGTCATTTGCAAAACTTTATCGCCGAAAACGGCTTTTCACACCTAATTGAATACGGTCCATAGCGATAGATGCATAGAGAGATAGACAGAGAGATAGGGGCTCTTTATCATTAACTATTTGCGCCATATTCCCCCAAAACACTCATTTTCGGGGGATAAATGAAATAGTCTCCCCCTGACGTATTATGGATGGATTGCCACAACCCCCATAGGTTTCTATAGGGGATGTGATGCTGTCGGATTTACCAAGCTCCCCAGCGGCTAACGCCATGTAAAGGTGGCGTTGTGCTGCTGCACACATCACAAAAATTACTGGGAGGAACCCCCCATGGCAAATGCTGCGGCACATGTGTGGTCTGTAGACTGGTGCTGGTGTCCGGGCACAGGAGTGAAGAGATCGCAGACTCGGTTACTTCACTCCAAGGACATCGCAGGGACGGGCTCCTTTTAGAATTTAATACATCGGGGCGGTATGACCGCACACTGTAATGTGATCATGGGCGCTAATATCGCACCCAGAAAATGTGATTATTCATGAGAGAGAGAGAGAGAGAGAGAGAGAGAGAGAAAGATAGATAGATAGATAGATAGATAGATAGATAGATAGATAGATAGATAGATAGATAGATAGATAGATAGATAGAGATCTAGTAAACACAGGGATATGTTGTGCCAGGCAGAATTACGTATACAGCAGCACTAGCACTGAGACGGCACAGTGTACATTACTATTAGGACACAGACAGAATTGTGTAGGTATACAGCAGCACTAGCAGTGAGATGGCACAATGTGCATTACTATTAGGACAGACAGAATTGTGTAGGTATACAGCAGCACTAGCAGTGAGACGGCACAATGTACATTACTGTTAGGACACAGGCAGAATTGTATAGGTATACAGCAGCACTAGCAGTGAGACGGCACAATGTGCATTACTATTAGGACACAGGCAGAATTGTGTAGGTATACAGCAGCACTAGCAGTGAGATGGCACAATGTGCATTACTATTAGGACAGACAGAATTGTGTAGGTATACAGCAGCACTAGCAGTGAGACGGCACAATGTGCATTACTATTAGGACACAGGCAGAATTGTGTAGGTATACAGCAGCAGTAGCAGTGAGACGGCACAATGTGCATTACTATTAGGACACAGGCAGAATTGTGTAGGTATACAGCAGCAGTAGCAGTGAGACGGCACAATGTACATTACTATTAGGACAGACAGAATTGTGTAGGTATACAGCAGCACTAGCAGTGAGACGGCACAATGTGCATTACTATTAGGACACAGGCAGAATTGTGTAGGTATACAGCAGCACTAGCAGTGAGATGGCACAATGTGCATTACTATTAGGACACAGACAGAATTGTGTAGGTATACAGCAGCACTAGCAGTGAGATGGCACAATGTGCATTACTATTAGGAGACAGACAGAATTGTATAGGTATACAGCAGCACTAGCAGTGAGATGGCACAATGTGCATTACTATTAGGACACAGACAGAATTGTGTAGGTATACAGCAGCACTAGCAGTGAGACGGCACAATGTGCATTACTATTAGGACAGACAGAATTGTGTAGGTATACAGCAGCACTAGCAGTGAGACGGCACAATGTGCATTACTATTAGGACACAGACAGAATTGTGTAGGTATACAGCAGCACTAGCAGTGAGACGGCACAATGTGCATTACTATTAGGACACAGACAGAATTGTATAGGTATACAGCAGCACTAGCAGTGAGATGGCACAATGTGCATTACTGTTAGGAGACAGACAGAATTGTATAGGTATACAGCAGCACTAGCAGTGAGACGGCACAATGTGCATTACTATTAGGAGACAGACAGAATTGTATAGGTATACAGCAGCACTAGCAGTGAGACGGCACAATATACATTACTATTAGGAGACAGACAGAATTGTGTAGGTATACAGCAGCACTAGCAGTGAGACGGCACAATGTACATTACTATTAGGAGACAGACAGAATTGTGTAGGTATACAGCAGCAGTAGCAGTGAGATGGCACAATGTGCATTACTATTAGGACAGACAGAATTGTGTAGGTATACAGCAGCAGTAGCAGTGAGACGGCACAATGTGCATTACTATTAGGAGACAGACAGAATTGTGTAGGTATACAGCAGCAGTAGCAGTGAGACGGCACAATGTGCATTACTATTAGGACACAGACAGAATTGTGTAGGTATACAGCAGCACTAGCAGTGAGACGGCACAATGTGCATTACTATTAGGACACAGGCAGAATTGTGTAGGTATACAGCAGCACTAGCAGTGAGACGGCACAATGTGCATTACTATTAGGACACAGGCAGAATTGTGTAGGTATACAGCAGCACTAGCAGTGAGATGGCACAATGTGCATTACTATTAGGACACAGACAGAATTGTGTAGGTATACAGCAGCACTAGCAGTGAGATGGCACAATGTGCATTACTATTAGGAGACAGACAGAATTGTATAGGTATACAGCAGCACTAGCAGTGAGACGGCACAATGTGCATTACTATTAGGACAGACAGAATTGTGTAGGTATACAGCAGCACTAGCAGTGAGACGGCACAATGTACATTACTATTAGGAGACAGACAGAATTGTGTAGCTATACAGCAGCACTAGCAGTGAGACGGCACAATGTGCATTACTATTAGGAGACAGACAGAATTGTGTAGGTAGGTATACAGCAGCACTAGCAGTGAGACGGCACAATGTGCATTACTATTAGGACAGACAGAATTGTGTAGGTATACAGCAGCAGTAGCAGTGAGATGGCACAATGTGCATTACTATTAGGACACAGGCAGAATTGTATAGGTATACAGCAGCAGTAGCAGTGAGACGGCACAATGTGCATTACTATTAGGACACAGACAGAATTGTGTAGGTATACAGCAGCACTAGCAGTGAGACGGCACAATGTACATTACTATTAGGACAGACAGAATTGTGTAGGTATACAGCAGCACTAGCAGTGAGACGGCACAATGTGCATTACTATTAGGACAGACAGAATTGTGTAGGTATACAGCAGCACTAGCAGTGAGATGGCACAATGTGCATTACTATTAGGACACAGGCAGAATTGTGTAGGTATACAGCAGCACTAGCAGTGAGATGGCACAATGTGCATTACTATTAGGACACAGGCAGAATTGTGTAGGTATACAGCAGCACTAGCAGTGAGACGGCACAATGTGCATTACTATTAGGACAGACAGAATTGTGTAGGTATACAGCAGCACTAGCAGTGAGACGGCACAATGTGCATTACTATTAGGACACAGGCAGAATTGTGTAGGTATACAGCAGCACTAGCAGTGAGACGGCACAATGTGCATTACTATTAGGACAGACAGAATTGTGTAGGTATACAGCAGCACTAGCAGTGAGATGGCACAATGTGCATTACTATTAGGAGACAGACAGAATTGTGTAGGTATACAGCAGCACTAGCAGTGAGACGGCACAATGTGCATTACTATTAGGAGACAGACAGAATTGTGTAGGTATACAGCAGCAGTAGCAGTGAGACGGCACAATGTGCATTACTATTAGGACACAGACAGAATTGTGTAGGTATACAGCAGCACTAGCAGTGAGACGGCACAATGTGCATTACTATTAGGACACAGGCAGAATTGTGTAGGTATACAGCAGCACTAGCAGTGAGACGGCACAATGTGCATTACTATTAGGACACAGACAGAATTGTGTAGGTATACAGCAGCACTAGCAGTGAGACGGCACAATGTGCATTACTATTAGGACACAGGCAGAATTGTGTAGGTATACAGCAGCACTAGCAGTGAGACGGCACAATGTGCATTACTATTAGGACACAGGCAGAATTGTGTAGGTATACAGCAGCAGTAGCAGTGAGACGGCACAATGTGCATTACTATTAGGACACAGGCAGAATTGTATAGGTATACAGCAGCAGTAGCAGTGAGACGGCACAATGTGCATTACTATTAGGACACAGACAGAATTGTGTAGGTATACAGCAGCACTAGCAGTGAGATGGCACAATGTGCATTACTATTAGGAGACAGACAGAATTGTATAGGTATACAGCAGCACTAGCAGTGAGACGGCACAATGTGCATTACTATTAGGACACAGGCAGAATTGTGTAGGTATACAGCAGCACTAGCAGTGAGACGGCACAATGTGCATTACTATTAGGACAGACAGAATTGTGTAGGTATACAGCAGCACTAGCAGTGAGACGGCACAATGTGCATTACTATTAGGAGACAGACAGAATTGTGTAGGTATACAGCAGCACTAGCAGTGAGACGGCACAATGTGCATTACTATTAGGACACAGGCAGAATTGTGTAGGTATACAGCAGCACTAGCAGTGAGACGGCACAATGTGCATTACTATTAGGACAGACAGAATTGTGTAGGTATACAGCAGCACTAGCAGTGAGACGGCACAATGTGCATTACTATTAGGAGACAGACAGAATTGTGTAGGTATACAGCAGCACTAGCAGTGAGACGGCACAATGTGCATTACTATTAGGAGACAGACAGAATTGTGTAGGTATACAGCAGCACTAGCAGTGAGACGGCACAATGTACATTACTATTAGGACAGACAGAATTGTGTAGGTATACAGCAGCACTAGCAGTGAGACGGCACAATGTGCATTACTATTAGGACAGACAGAATTGTGTAGGTATACAGCAGCACTAGCAGTGAGATGGCACAATGTGCATTACTATTAGGACACAGGCAGAATTGTGTAGGTATACAGCAGCACTAGCAGTGAGATGGCACAATGTGCATTACTATTAGGACACAGACAGAATTGTGTAGGTATACAGCAGCACTAGCAGTGAGACGGCACAATGTGCATTACTATTAGGACAGACAGAATTGTGTAGGTATACAGCAGCACTAGCAGTGAGACGGCACAATGTGCATTACTATTAGGACACAGGCAGAATTGTGTAGGTATACAGCAGCACTAGCAGTGAGACGGCACAATGTGCATTACTATTAGGACAGACAGAATTGTGTAGGTATACAGCAGCACTAGCAGTGAGACGGCACAATGTGCATTACTATTAGGAGACAGACAGAATTGTGTAGGTATACAGCAGCACTAGCAGTGAGACGGCACAATGTGCATTACTATTAGGAGACAGACAGAATTGTGTAGGTATACAGCAGCACTAGCAGTGAGACGGCACAATGTGCATTACTATTAGGACACAGACAGAATTGTGTAGGTATACAGCAGCACTAGCAGTGAGACGGCACAATGTGCATTACTATTAGGACACAGGCAGAATTGTGTAGGTATACAGCAGCACTAGCAGTGAGACGGCACAATGTGCATTACTATTAGGACACAGACAGAATTGTGTAGGTATACAGCAGCACTAGCAGTGAGACGGCACAATGTGCATTACTATTAGGACACAGGCAGAATTGTGTAGGTATACAGCAGCAGTAGCAGTGAGACGGCACAATGTGCATTACTATTAGGACACAGGCAGAATTGTATAGGTATACAGCAGCAGTAGCAGTGAGACGGCACAATGTGCATTACTATTAGGACACAGACAGAATTGTGTAGGTATACAGCAGCACTAGCAGTGAGATGGCACAATGTACATTACTGTTAGGACACAGACACTGTTACATTGTGACACTACATATGGCGCATGCGCACCACTCCCTGCTGCTCCTTCCCCCGCCCTCTCCCCAGCCCCAGGAACTCCGGGAGCAGCAGCAGCTGCTGAGCTGACTCAGGCAAGAGACACTTTACTACTTCCCTGTAATAATGTTATTATTATTATTCTGTGTCTGAGACCTCCAACTACCCCCCACCCCCCTGTACACAATGCTGTCTCTATATACTGCTGTCACTGCCGGGGGGAATCTCCTATACACACTATGTACATGTGATCTGTGCAGTGTTGCAATAAGTTTCTGAACTCACATATGTTGTGCTGGGCTGTTACTGTGTGTGTGGGGATATGCTATGTATTACCTGGGTATGCTGGGCTGTTACTGTGTGTAAGGGGGGGGGGGGGGATATGCTATGTATTACCTGGGTATGCTGGGCTGTTACTGTGTGTATGGGGGGGATATATGCTATGTATCACCTGGGTATGCTGGGCTGTAACTGTGTGTATGGGGGGGGGATATATGCTATGTATTACCTGGGTATGCTGGGCTGTTACTGTGTGTATGGGGGGGGATATATGCTATGTATTACCTGGGTGTGCTGGGCTGTTACTGTGTGTATGGGGGGGGATATATGCTATGTATTACCTGGGTGTGCTGGGCTGTTACTGTGTGTATTGGGGGGATATGCTATGTATTACCTGGGACTGGGTATGCTATAGTGGGCAGAAGTTGTTTGGTGGAAAATACAGTTTATTAATCAGATCTTTGCCTTTCCTGTCAGCACTGGTTGAACTTGGTGGATATGTATATAAAGGCGCCCACCTGTAGCTACACACTGTACATATAGCTGGGCGCACCGTGCTGGTATGGGGGGGGGATATATGCTATGTATTACCTGGGTGTGCTGGGCTGTTACTGTGTGTATGGGGGGGATATATGCTATGTATTACCTGGCTGTGCTGGGCTGTTACTGTGTGGGGGGATATGCTATGTATTACCTGGGTATGCTGGGCTGTTACTGTGTGTATGGGGGGATATACTATGTATTACCTGGGTATGCTGGGCTGTTACTGTGTGTGTGGGGTATGCTGGGCTGTTACTGTGTGTATGGGGGGGATATATGCTATGTATTACCTGGGTATGCTGGGCTGTTACTGTGTGTGTGGGGGGATATACTATGTATTACCTGGGTATGCTGGGCTGTTACTGTGTGTATGGGGGGGGGATATGCTATGTATTACCTGGGTATGCTGGGCTGTTACTGTGTGTATGGGGGGGGATATATGCTATGCATTACCTGCGTATGCTGGGCTGTTACTGTGTGTATGGAGGGGATATATGCTATGTATTACCTGGGTATGCTGGGCTGTTACTGTGTGTGTGGGGTATGCTGGGCTGTTACTGTGTGTATGGGGGGGGATATGCTATGTGTTACCTGGGTATGCTGGGCTGTTACTGTGTGTGTGGGGGGATATGCTATGTGTTACCTGGGTATGCTGGGCTGTTACTGTGTGTGTGGGGGGATATGTTATGTGTTACCTGGGTATGCTGGGCTGTTACTGTGTGTGTGGGGGGATATATGCTATGTGTTACCTGGGTATGCTGGGCTGTTACTGTGTGTGTGGGGGGATATGCTATGTGTTACCTGGGTATGCTGGGCTGTTACTGTGTGTGTGGGGTATGCTGGGCTGTTACTGTGTGTGTGGGGTATGCTGGGCTGTTACTGTGTGTGTGGGGGGATATGCTATGTATTACCGGGGTATGCTGGGCTGTTACTGTGTGTATGGGGGGGATATATGCTATGTATTACCGGGGTATGCTGGGCTGTTACTGTGTGTGTGGGGGGATATGCTGTGTGTTACCTGGGTATGCTGGGCTGTTACTGTGTGTTACCTGGGTATGCTGGGCTGTTACTGTGTGTATGGGGGGGATATATGCTATGTATTACCTGGGTATGCTGGGCTGTTACTGTGTGTGTGTGGGGATATGCTATGTGTTACCTGGGTATGCTGGGCTGTTACTGTGTGTGTGGGGTGTGCTGGGCTGTTACTGTGTGTGTGGGGGGATATGCTATGTATTACCTGGGTATGCTGGGCTGTTACTGTGTGTATGGGGGGGATATATGCTATGTATTACCTGGGTATGCTGGGCTGTTACTGTGTGTGTGGGGGGATATGCTGTGTGTTACCTGGGTATGCTGGGCTGTTACTGTGTGTGTGGGGTATGCTGGGCTGTTACTGTGTGTGTGGGGTGTGCTGGGCTGTTACTTTGTGAGTAGGGGGATATGCTATGTATTACCTGGGTATGCTGGGCTGTTACTGTGTGTATGGGGGGGATATATGCTATGTATTATCTGGGTATGCTGGGCTGTTACTGTGTGTTTGGGGGGGGGGATATGCTATGTATTACCTGGGTATGCTGGGCTGTTACTGTGTGTGTGTGGGGATATGCTATGTGTTACCTGGGTATGCTGGGCTCTTACTGTGTGTGTGGGGTGTGCTGGGCTGTTACTGTGTGTATGGGAGTGATATATGCTATGTATTACCTGGGTTTGCTGGGCTGTTACTGTGTGTATGGGGGGGATATATGCTATGTATTACCTGGGTATGCTGGGCTGTTACTGTGTGTATGGGGGGGGGATATGCTATGTATTACCTGGGTATGCTGGGCTGTTACTGTGTGTATGGGGGGGGATATATGCTATGTATTACCTGGGTGTGCTGGGCTGTTACTGTGTGTATGGGGGGGATATGCTATGTATTACCTGGGACTGGGTATGCTATAGTGGGCAGAAGTTGTTTGGTGGAAAATACAGTTTATTAATCAGATCTTTGCCTTTCCTGTCAGCACTGGTTGAACTTGGTGGATATGTATATAAAGGCGCCCACCTGTAGCTACACACTGTACATATAGCTGGGCGCACCGTGCTGGTATGGGGGGGGGGGATATATGCTATGTATTACCTGGGTGTGCTGGGCTGTTACTGTGTGTATGGGGGGGATATATGCTATGTATTACCTGGCTGTGCTGGGCTGTTACTGTGTGGGGGTATATGCTATGTATTACCTGGGTATGCTGGGCTGTTACTGTGTGTATGGGGGGGATATACTATGTATTACCTTGGTATGCTGGGCTGTTACTGTGTGTGTGGGGTTTGCTGGGCTGTTACTGTGTGTATGGGGGGGATATATGCTATGTATTACCTGGGTATGCTGGGCTGTTACTGTGTGTGTGGGGGGATATACTATGTATTACCTGGGTATGCTGGGCTGTTACTGTGTGTATGGGGGGGGATATGCTATGTATTACCTGGGTATGCTGGGCTGTTACTGTGTGTATGGGGGGGGATATATGCTATGCATTACCTGCGTATGCTTGGCTGTTACTGTGTGTATGGAGGGGATATATGCTATGTATTACCTGGGTATGCTGGGCTGTTACTGTGTGTGTGGGGGGGGTATACTATGTATTACCTGGGTATGCTGGGCTGTTACTGTGTGTGTGGGGTATGCTGGGCTGTTACTGTGTGTGTGGGGGGATATGCTATGTGTTACCTGGGTATGCTGGGCTGTTACTGTGTGTGTGGGGGGATATGCTATGTGTTACCTGGGTATGCTGGGCTGTTACTGTGTGTGTGGGGGGATATGCTATGTGTTACCTGGGTATGCTGGGCTGTTACTGTGTGTGTGGGGGGATATGCTATGTGTTACCTGGGTATGCTGGGCTGATACTGTGTGTGTGGGGGGATATGCTATGTGTTACCTGGGTATGCTGGGCTGTTACTGTGGGTGTGGGGGGATATGCTATGTGTTACCTGGGTATGCTGGGCTGTTACTGTGTGTGTGGGGGGATATATGCTATGTGTTACCTGGGTATGCTGGGCTGTTACTGTGTGTGTGGGGGGATATGCTATGTGTTACCTGGGTATGCTGGGCTGTTACTGTGTGTGTGGGGTATGCTGGGCTGTTACTGTGTGTGTGGGGTATGCTGGGCTGTTACTGTGTGTGTGTGGGGGGATATGCTATGTATTACCGGGGTATGCTGGGCTGTTACTGTGTGTATGGGGGGGATATATGCTATGTATTACCTGGGTATGCTGGGCTGTTACTGTGTGTATGGAGGGGATATATGCTATGTATTACCTGGGTATGCTGGGCTGTTACTGTGTGTGTGGGGTGTGCTGGGCTGTTACTGTTTGTGTGGGGGGATATGCTATGTATTACCTGGGTATGCTGGGCTGTTACTGTGTGTATGGGGGGGATATATGCTATGTATTACCTGGGTATGCTGGGCTGTTACTGTGTGTGTGGGGGGATATGCTGTGTGTTACCTGGGTATGCTGGGCTGTTACTGTGTGCGTGTGTATGTGTGTGGGGATATGCTATGTGTTACCTGGGTATGCTGGGCTGTTACTGTGTGTGTGGGGTATGCTGGGCTGTTACTGTGTGTGTGGGGTGTGCTGGGCTGTTACTGTGTGTGTGGGGGGATATGCTATGTATTACCTGGGTATGCTGGGCTGTTACTGTGTGTATGGGGGGGATATATGCTATGTATTACCTGGGTATGCTGGGCTGTTACTGTGTGTATGGGGGGGGATATATGCTATGTATTACCTGGGTGTGCTGGGCTGTTACTGTGTGTATGGGGGGGATATGCTATGTATTACCTGGGACTGGGTATGCTATAGTGGGCAGAAGTTGTTTGGTAGAAAATACAGTTTATTAATCAGATCTTTGCCTTTCCTGTCAGCACTGGTTGAACTTGGTGGATATGTATATAAAGGCGCCCACCTGTAGCTACACACTGTACATATAGCTGGGCGCACCGTGCTGGTATGGGGGGGGGATATATGCTATGTATTACCTGGGTGTGCTGGGCTGTTACTGTGTGTATGGGGGGGATATATGCTATGTATTACCTGGCTGTGCTGGGCTGTTACTGTGTGGGGGGATATGCTATGTATTACCTGGGTATGCTGGGCTGTTACTGTGTGTATGGGGGGATATACTATGTATTACCTGGGTATGCTGGGCTGTTACTGTGTGTGTGGGGTTTGCTGGGCTGTTACTGTGTGTATGGGGGGGATATATGCTATGTATTACCTGGGTATGCTGGGCTGTTACTGTGTGTGTGGGGGGATATACTATGTATTACCTGGGTATGCTGGGCTGTTACTGTGTGTATGGAGGGGGGATATGCTATGTATTACCTGGGTATGCTGGGCTGTTACTGTGTGTATGAGGGGGGATATATGCTATGCATTACCTGCGTATGCTTGGCTGTTACTGTGTGTATGGAGGGGATATATGCTATGTATTACCTGGGTATGCTGGGCTGTTACTGTGTGTGTGGGGGGGTATACTATGTATTACCTGGGTATGCTGGGCTGTTACTGTGTGTGTGGGGTATGCTGGGCTGTTACTGTGTGTGTGGGGGGATATGCTATGTGTTACCTGGGTATGCTGGGCTGTTACTGTGTGTGTGGGGGGATATGCTATGTGTTACCTGGGTATGCTGGGCTGTTACTGTGTGTGTGGGGGGATATGCTATGTGTTACCTGGGTATGCTGGGCTGTTACTGTGTGTGTGGGGGGATATGCTATGTGTTACCTGGGTATGCTGGGCTGTTACTGTGTGTGTGGGGGGATATGCTATGTGTTACCTGGGTATGCTGGGCTGTTACTGTGTGTGTGGGGGGATATATGCTATGTGTTACCTGGGTATGCTGGGCTGTTACTGTGTGTGTGGGGGGATATGCTATGTGTTAACTGGGTATGCTGGGCTGTTACTGTGTGTGTGGGGTATGCTGGGCTGTTACTGTGTGTGTGGGGTATGCTGGGCTGTTACTGTGTGTGTGTGGGGGGATATGCTATGTATTACCGGGGTATGCTGGGCTGTTACTGTGTGTATGGGGGGGATATATGCTATGTATTACCTGGGTATGCTGGGCTGTTACTGTGTGTATGGAGGGGATATATGCTATGTATTACCTGGGTATGCTGGGCTGTTACTGTGTGTGTGGGGTGTGCTGGGCTGTTACTGTGTGTGTGGGGGGATATGCTATGTATTACCTGGGTATGCTGGGCTGTTACTGTGTGTATGGGGGGGATATATGCTATGTATTACCTGGGTATGCTGGGCTGTTACTGTGTGTGTGGGGGGATATGCTGTGTGTTACCTGGGTATGCTGGGCTGTTACTGTGTGTGTGTGTATGTGTGTGGGGATATGCTATGTGTTACCTGGGTATGCTGGGCTGTTACTGTGTGTGTGGGGTATGCTGGGCTGTTACTGTGTGTGTGGGGTGTGCTGGGCTGTTACTGTGTGTGTGGGGGGATATGCTATGTATTACCTGGGTATGCTGGGCTGTTACTGTGTGTATGTGGGGGATATATGCTATGTATTATCTGGGTATGCTGGGCTGTTACTGTGTGTTTGGGGGGGGGATATGCTATGTATTACCTGGGTATGCTGGGCTGTTACTGTGTGTGTGTGGGGATATGCTATGTGTTACCTGGGTATGCTGGGCTCTTACTGTGTGTGTGGGGTGTGCTGGGCTGTTACTGTGTGTGTGGGGGGATATGCTATGTATTACCTGGGTATGCTGGGCTGTTACTGTGTGTATGGGGGGGATATATGCTATGTATTACCTGGGTATGCTGGGCTGTTACTGTGTGTATGGGGGGGGGATATTCTATGTATTACCTGGGTGTGCTGGGCTGTTACTGTGTGTATGGGAGTGATATATGCTATGTATTTCCTGGGTATGCTGGGCTGTTACTGTGTGTATGGGGGTGGGGGGATATGCTATGTATTACCTGGGTATGCTGGGCTGTTACTGTGTGTATGGGGGGGGTGATATACTATGTATTACCTGGGTGTGCTGGGCTGTTACTGTGTGTATGGGAGTGATATATGCTATGTATTACCTGGGTATGCTGGGCTGTTACTGTGTTTATGGGGGGGATATATGCTATGTATTACCTGGGTATGCTGGGCTGTTACTGTGTGTATGGGGGGGATATGCTATGTATTACCTGGGTATGCTGGGCTGTTACTGTGTGTATGGGGGGGGATATATGCTATGTATTACCTGGGTGTGCTGGGCTGTTACTGTGTGTGTGGGGGGATATGCTGTGTGTTACCTGGGTATGCTGGGCTGTTACTGTGTGTGTGGGGTGTGCTGGGCTGTTACTGTGTGTGTGGGGGGATATGCTATGTATTACCTGGGTATGCTGGGCTGTTACTGTGTGTATGGGGGGGATATATGCTATGTATTACCTGGGTATGCTGGGCTGTTACTGTGTGTGTGGGGGGATATGCTGTGTGTTACCTGGGTATGCTGGGCTGTTACTGTGTGTGTATGTGTGTGGGGATATGCTATGTGTTACCTGGGTATGCTGGGCTGTTACTGTGTGTGTGGGGTATGCTGGGCTGTTACTGTGTGTGTGGGGTGTGCTGGGCTGTTACTGTGTGTGTGGGGGGATATGCTATGTATTACCTGGGTATGCTGGGCTGTTACTGTGTGTATGGGGGGATATATGCTATGTATTACCTGGGTATGCTGGGCTGTTACTGTGTGTGTGGGGGGATATGCTGTGTGTTACCTGGGTATGCTGGGCTGTTACTGTGTGTGTATGTGTGTGGGGATATGCTATGTGTTACCTGGGTATGCTGGGCTGTTACTGTGTGTGTGGGGTATGCTGGGCTGTTACTGTGTGTGTGGGGTGTTCTGGGCTGTTACTGTGTGTGTGGGGGGATATGCTATGTATTACCTGGGTATGCTGGGCTGTTACTGTGTGTATGGGGGGGATATAGGCTATGTATTATCTGGGTATGCTGGGCTGTTACTGTGTGTTTGGGGGGGGATATGCTATGTATTACCTGGGTATGCTGGGCTGTTACTGTGTGTGTGTGGGGATATGCTATGTGTTACCTGGGTATGCTGGGCTCTTACTGTGTGTGTGGGGTGTGCTGGGCTGTTACTGTGTGTGTGGGGGGATATGCTATGTATTACCTGGGTATGCTGGGCTGTTACTGTGTGTATGGGGGGGATATATGCTATGTATTACCTGGGTATGCTGGGCTGTTACTGTGTGTATGGGGGGGATATATGCTATGTATTACCTGGGTATGCTGGGCTGTTACTGTGTGTATGGGGGGGGGGATATTCTATGTATTACCTGGGTGTGCTGGGCTGTTACTGTGTGTATGGGAGTGATATATGCTATGTATTACCTGGGTATGCTGGGCTGTTACTGTGTGTATGGGGGTGGGGGGATATGCTATGTTATACCTGGGTATGCTGGGCTGTTACTGTGTGTATGGGGGGGGTGATATACTATGTATTACCTGGGTGTGCTGGGCTGTTACTGTGTGTATGGGAGTGATATATGCTATGTATTACCTGGGTATGCTGGGCTGTTACTGTGTGTATGGGGGGGATATATGCTATGTATTACCTGGGTATGCTGGGCTGTTACTGTGTGTATGGGGGGGGGATATGCTATGTATTACCTGGGTATGCTGGGCTGTTACTGTGTGTATGGGGGGGGATATATGCTATGTATTACCTGGGTGTGCTGGGCTGTTACTGTGTGTATGGGGGGGATATGCTATGTATTACCTGGGACTGGGTATGCTATAGTGGGCAGAAGTTGTTTGGTGGAAAATACAGTTTATTAATCAGATATTTGCCTTTCCTGTCAGCACTGGTTGAACTTGGTGGATATTTATATAAAGGCCCACCTGTAGCTACACACTGTACATATAGCTGGGCGCACCGTGCTGGTATGGGGGGGGATATATGCTATGTATTACCTGGGTATGCTGGGCTGTTACTGTGTGTGTGGGGTATGCTTGGCTGTTACTGTGTGTGTGGGGCGATATACTATGTATTACCTGGGTATGCTGGGCTGTTACTGTGTGTATGGGGGGGATATATGCTATGTATTACCTGGGTATGCTGGGCTGTTACTGTGTGTGTGGGGCGATATACTATGTATTACCTGCATATGCTGGGCTGTTACTGTGTGTATGGGGGGGATATATGCTATGTATTACCTGGGTATGCTGGGCTGTTACTGTGTGTGGGGGGGATATACTATGTATTACCTGGGTATGCTGGGCTGTTACTGTGTGTGTGGGGTATGCTGGGCTGTTACTGTGTGTGTGGGGGGATATGCTATGTGTTACCTGGGTATGCTGGGCTGTTACTGTGTGTGTGGGGGGATATGCTATGTATTACCTGGGTATGCTGGGCTGTTACTGTGTGTATGGGGGGGGATATATTCTATGCATTACCTGCGTATGCTGGGCTGCTACTGTGTGTATGGAGGGGATATATGCTATGTATTACCTGGGTATGCTGGGCTGTTACTGTGTGTGGGGGGGGATATACTATGTATTACCTGGGTATGCTGGGCTGTTACTGTGTGTGTGGGGTATGCTGGGCTGTTACTGTGTGTGTGGGGGGATATGCTATGTGTTACCTGGGTATGCTGGGCTGTTACTGTGTGTGTGGGGGGAAATGCTATGTGTTACCTGGGTATGCTGGGCTGTTACTGTGTGTGTGGGGGGATATGCTATGTGTTACCTGGGTATGCTGTTACTGTGTGTGTGGGGGGATATGCTATGTGTTACCTGGGTATGCTGGGCTGTTACTGTGTGTGTGGGGGGATATGCTATGTGTTACCTGGGTATGCTGGGCTGTTACTGTGTGTGTGGGGGGATATGCTATGTGTTACCTGGGTATGCTGGGCTGTTACTGTGTGTGTGGGGGGATATATGCTATGTGTTACCTGGGTATGCTGGGCTGTTACTGTGTGTGTGGGGGGATATATGCTATGTATTACCTGGGTATGCTGGGCTGTTACTGTGTGTGTGGGGGATATGCTGGGCTGTTACTGTGTGTGTGGGGTATGCTGGGCTGTTACTGTGTGTGTGGGGGGATATGCTATGTATTACCGGGGTATGCTGGGCTGTTACTGTGTGTATGGGGGGGATATATGCTATGTATTACCTGGGTATGCTGGGCTGTTACTGTGTGTGTATGTGTGTGGGGATATGCTATGTGTTACCTGGGTATGCTGGGCTGTTACTGTGTGTGTGGGGTATGCTGGGCTGTTACTGTGTGTGTGGGGTGTGCTGGGCTGTTACTGTGTGTGTGTGTGGGGATATGCTATGTGTTACCTGGGTATGCTGGGCTGTTACTGTGTGTGTGGGGTGTGCTGGGCTGTTACTGTGTGTGTGGGGGGATATGCTATGTATTACCTGGGTATGCTGGGCTGTTACTGTGTGTATGGGGGGGATATATGCTATGTATTATCTGGGTATGCTGGGCTGTTACTGTGTGTTTGGGGGGGGGGATATGCTATCTATTACCTGGGTATGCTGGGCTGTTACTGTGTGTATGGGGGGGGAAATATGCTATGTATTACCTGGGTATGCTGGGCTGTTACTGTGTGTATGGGGGGGGGGATATGCTATGTATTACCTGGGTATGCTGGGCTGTTACTGTGTGTATGGGGGGGGAAATATGCTATGTATTACCTGGGTATGCTGGGCTGTTACTGTGTGTATGGGGGGGATATATGCTATGTATTACCTGGGTATGCTGGGCTGTTACTGTGTGTATGGGGGGGATATATGCTATGTATTACCTGGGTATGCTGGGCTGTTACTGTGTGTATGGGGGGGGATATATGCTATGTATTACCTGGGTGTGCTGGGCTGTTACTGTGTGTATGGGGGGGATATGCTATGTATTACCTGGGACTGGGTATGCTATAGTGGGCAGAAGTTGTTTGGTGGAAAATACAGTTTATTAATCAGATATTTGCCTTTCCTGTCAGCACTGGTTGAACTTGGTGGATATGTATATAAAGGCGCCCACCTGTAGCTACACACTGTACATATAGCTGGGCGCACCGTGCTCTGAGCTGGGCAATAAAGGGGCAGAATTTTCCCTACAGCACACTGTAGTTATATAGAGCGAGTGCAAGCTCTTGTGGCTTCCTCATTAGCCATTTCCGTCTGGGGCAAACTATCTGTTACCTAGTAAAAAGTACATAGTAAGAATGCTTCCTACCTCTAGTCCCAAAATAAAAGGGATATATATCTTTTTTTTTTACCGTGAAGTCTGTTATATTTGATGAAATGTGAAAACATATATCAGAGTGTTACATTCTGCAGAGGTCACGATTGAGCCGCCTGCCGCAGTCTGTGTATTTGGTTTCCTGATTTCCTTGATATGCTGTACATGCTACTGGTAACGTGATAGAGAGCATTGATGATACAGTATATACATTAATCTTTTTATACAACCACGCTTTATATAAGAAACAGATTTAAAACTTATTTTGAAGTGAACTAGGGAACAGGTAGGTTAAATGATTGCTTCAGTCCGCAATACGGCTGCTGTGAATAGGAGAGCTGTACGCTTTTATCAGCAAGTTTTGTACTTGTCATACTGTGAATCTGATGGTTCTGCTATAACTCAACTTCCCCCATTGCAAAATCAATGTGTGGGGGGGGGAATATATATGGCAAAAATAAAAAAAAGGTTTTCTTAAGCCAGTCAGTCTGGAAGCTCCTAGTTAGCCACAGAAGACGCAGTGGGTGTGGTTTTATGTTAATAGTATTCTAAAGCCCCTCTGGTCAGCACATCATATATCGGGATGGGTACGGGATGCTGGCGCTCGGGATCCCGTAGGTCAAAATCCTGACGCCGGCATCCCGACAGGGTTAGGATACTGACACCTGTCGGTAGGCAGGGGAGTCGAGGGTGGGGGGGAGGGCGGGTACTATGTACCCAGGCCTGGGCTTGCTGGAGGGGCTTGGAGCCGCCACCCTCCCTCTTACCTCACAGCAGCCCAGCTGCTGTGTGCTGGGCTGTAGTGGGAGACTGCTCGTGGCTGCCACAGCAGTCTCCTATACCTGTGGGGGGGAGCGATCACACTAATAACGCTCCCCCCCCCACTGGCTTTACACTGGGCTGAGGGGCTCATAGCGCCCCCCTCCCCAGCGCACCGTACAAATGATTTATTTATTTTTATTTATCCTAAGGGGCCATGCCCCCTGCGCCCTAGACTGGCGTGGCTCTATACGCCCCTGTCGGTAGTTATCCTAACCTTCCCCCCCCCAGTGCCTGATCCTAACCCCCCCACCACAGTGCATGATCCTAACCTCCCCCTCCCCACACCCTAAACCTAACCCCCTTCCCCCATTCCCACCCATAAAGCTGCATACACACACAACGATTTTTTGAACCATTATCGTTAAACAATATCGTTTGAAAAGTCGTTCACTTTTAGTCAAACGAACGATAATCGTTCATGCGCGTTCACGTTTGTAGTTCAGTCAGACTTGTCAACTGAATGATTTTCATTAAGGGAATATGCAAAAATCGTTTGTAGTTCAAAAAAATCGTTCATTACACTTTAAAAAATCTGACAGATAATCTGACAGAAAATCGTTTGGTAACAAAATTGTTGTGTGTGTATATACAGCTTAAGTGTTTAGGTTCGGTTTGGGATTTCTTTAAAAATTCATAAAAACTTTAGGGGCCTATTCATCATAACTAAAAAAGAACTCGATGGAGGTAATTAGGTTTAGAGCTGGCATGGAGTTCTACCTAATTACCGGAGGAATTCATCATTCCTCCTCCCCATCACTATCTATTCCAGTAGCTGTAATTTTTGCGATGACAGCTTTTTGGGAAATAGATAGTTATCCCTCATTACACTAACTTACCGCAGCTGTAATCAGTGCTGTCCATGTGCCGTTACGTGCACAAAAGCGGCGCATGCTCAGCCCTGATTACAGCTGCGCTAATTGTGTCGCACCCTCCTGGGGTCCGCAGCTTTGCTATTTTTTTACTTTTAAACTTTACTGTGTTCTGCCGGGAGAACACACAGAGCAGCAGCCGGAGCTGGAGGAGGTACGAGGGAGCGACGGAGGGAGCCGAGGAGGAGAAAGCAGGTAAGTGTAACCCTCTATACACCAACTGAGAGTGGCGTATAGTAACACCATCAAATTCTGAAAATACATCATTTTTGGAATTTGATGAATAACCTAATTTCTACATCCCCATAGTAATGTACTAATGTATGGGGAGTGTGGAAATTAACGCAGGCGGACTTACCCAGGAGATATCAGTGATATCTCCTGTGTTAAGTGTGTTAATGAATACTAAAAAAACTGTAATGAAGGAAAATGTCCTTAAAACTGTTATTTTAGTGTTGATGAATAGGCCCCTTAAAATCATGTAATTTGGACCTGTTTTTGCTCCTACAGTAATATTAACATCAATAACATTCATTTCCCAGTCATTTCCAGTCAATTTTGACCATCTCACAGCACCTGAAATCACCCGGGAGGGACTTACATGCCACCCAAAATATGCGAGATTCGGTTTTTAGATTCGAGTTCCGAACTTGGAGAAAAGACCTAAGTCTGGTCACTGTTCGACTCTGTTCCCCGCAGTTCGGGTGTGATCGGTTTTCAGCAAAACCGAACCCATCATCTCTAATTGTAATAGCATGACGCGTCATAAACTGTAAGTTATAATTATTAGTATCAGCTTGAAGCAAGACTCTATGGAAAACTGAACACCACCGTTGGCTAAATGTAATAGCCCGCGATTTGTGGGTGCTGGCGTGATTCCAGCTAGATCAGTGATTCCCAACCTCGGTCCTCAAGGCACACTAACGGTCCTGGTTTTAGTGATATCCTTGTTTGTGCATAGTTGATTAAATCAAAATAACTGAGGTTCTAATTAAGTCACTTGTGCTGAGATGTGGCTATCCCTAAAACCTGGACTGTTAGTGTGCCTTGAGGACCGTAGTTGGGAACCCCTGAGCTAGATGATCATTGGTTTTAAAGTGACCATTTAGTTTAAAAGCCAAACTAGGTTGTTTTTGCCTTTCAAACTAATTGCCAGCTTAAGTCTAGGGACTCTCCTGGCGGAATCGCGTCGGCCCACGCAAAACGTAGACTATCAAATTTGGCCCCATAAGTCTTCCTTCCTCAACTCATTTTCAGAGGGCATGACGGCTTCACATTTCTGAATTTATATACAACTAGTCAACGGGCCAGGCATCTACCAGGTCGCTTCAGTCACCCTGTCCTGTCCTGCTCCGTTATACTTGCCCTCTGTTCCCGGGCCTCTTCTCCAGGTGCTGGTCTGTTGTCCCGTTTGGTGCGGGGATTCCTGTCAAGTCTCGGCCGCGCCTACCTTTCATCACCTGCATTACCCCCAGCACCTTTTCAGGCTCTACACACCCGAGCGGTGAGTCCTCTATGTGTGAACCGGACAGGGAGCTATTTACCGGATTACTCCCAGAGGCCCGAGATCTCCACACTGGTCCCCAACTACTTCCTCCATCCAATCGACCAAGTGCTGTGGAGGCTGACGGAGTGTTCACAGCCTCTTTTATTTTCAATTCCTCTTTCTTGTGGGGTTGCAATTATTCCCCTTTTCTGCTACATACCGCTGCAGCTACGGTTATTTTAGCAGTGTGGTTTTAAGCGATTGGGTATTGCTTGCCTTTTCCAGGTGCTGGTCTGTCACATCTCTGCAGTGGGAGCCTGCTGTGCGCCCCCTGTGTGTGACATGTGCGTGACGCCATTTTTATCACCCTTCAGTTTTCTATCACAGATAGTATTAGTGAATGATCACATCCCTTTTATGTACTACAAGATAGTTCAGTGGCTTTTCAGTGGGCGAGATTGCAAAAGTGTCTTCTGCCTGTCCTAGCTCTGATGTCAGCCATTAAGATGGGGACTTGTTTGCTGGTATTTGTACCATAAGGAGATTTCCTGTAACATTATTCCAGAGAAGACGATTGTAATCAGGTTTTACTCGTTAGACCTCTTGTGTAACGGCTGTGCGAAAGCTGGAGGGTTATTCAGTCGGCCAAACGCACAATGCTAGATTAATCCTGACTTTTAAACTTATGCGTAACTAATTAATTGCAGCCCACTTATATTGCTGTCTTGGTAGTTTCACATTAGCCTTAATGGAAAGTAGCTAAAATGTACTAATATCCAATAGTTTGGGGCGATTCATTTAAGCACGCTGTTAGTGACGGGAAGGAGTTCCCGGAGCTATTCCATTTAGCGCACTGTTAGGCGGACGAGAAGTTTTCTTCTCGCAACCTCCTGAGGGTGCGAGGAGAAATCAAACTAAAGTGCCAGCCGCGAGGCTGTTTGCTGGTTTAGCGCAGTGCTAACAGCCTCGCCGACGGGACTTTAGTTGGAGAATGCCGGGTTCTCGTGACTAAACATCCAGGTTAAGTCGCAAGGACGCCGATTGCCTGCATAGGATTAATCTTTGGGGGAATTGTAATTGCTCGGAGACATTACTCTTGTCACGGCAGAAATTATACAACGTGGGAAGACGGACACTCTGACAGAGCGCTCGCTCTGAATCAGGGCCGTCCCTCTTAATTTTTAGAGCGGCCTCCTAGCCGCTCGTATAGCTGTGGGTGACCACCCACAGCTATAGCGAGCGGCCAGGAAGATGGTTGCGATGGTCAAGACCATCATGACCATCAGGCTTGCAATGAGACCCTTGTGGTAGAGCCGAAAGCACTCCCACTGACATCACTTGTGATGTCAGTGGGGCCGGCCCCAGACGGTAGGCGTTCCCATGGGAACACCTCCGTCTGGGCAGCCACGCCCCCGGCACGCCCACCAAAGGGGGCGTGCTGTCACTCACCATCGACAGCACGCCCCCTTTGTAGCGAGACCCGGAGCAACGGCTTGCCCGTCGCTATACGGGTCTCGCGCATGACGGAGCCGCCTCCGACGTGCGCATGCGCACTGGGCCAACATCGACCCGCTTGCGAGCCGGTCTGAATCAGGCCCTCAGTCCTATTAATTTGTAATTAGCATTGACTTTGCCTTCGTTTTTTGTATTCAATATTTATTAGCAATCGCAAGTTTGGCAGAATAATAGTAAAAAACAATAAGTACACTCACAGTGTGAATGCGTTTTTTCAATATACAACAGAAAGGAAAACAAAAAATAAAGTGAATACATGGGGGGTTTTGAGGAAAGAACACCAAGGGAAGGAAAAGGTCAGATTAAAATATGTATATGTATGTAAAAACAATTCAGCATAAAAGAAAAGAGGCAATGGGGAATATGTACTAAGCCTTGCAGAGAGAGAAAGTGGAGAGCGATAAAGTACCAACCAATCAGCTCCTGTCATTTTTTAAACACAGCCTGTAAAGTGACAGTTAGGAGCTTATTGGTTGGTACTTTATCTCTGTCCAATGCTTAGTACATCTCCCCCCATGGGGGCGATTCAATTGATCGGGATGTTAATAGTGCCGGGATGTTGGTCCCGGAGCTATTCAATTCTAGTCCAACTATAATCACTTTATGACGTAGAATGAGGCTGTTAGCGCCGCGCTAAGCCACTTAGCCGGATTTCTCCTCCACTCCAACAACAACCTTGGTGATCGGAATAATCCGCGTCCAGAATAATCGCCGTGCCTGCTTTGTGCTGAAAGCAGGTGGTTGGTTGGCTGGAGCCACCATTAAGTTTTGACACGAATAAAGCGTTGGACCTTGGCCTAGCGTATGGGACAAAACAGAAACGTTCATGCTGTTACTTAAGGGAACGCCTTGTGTGACACAGATATGGGGTATAATGGGATTTGGGTTTAGAAAGGGTTGGATCCTTTAGTGTAAATCTGCAAATAAACCAGACTTAGGGGGTCATTTATCAATGAGTTTTATTATACGCAAACCCGTTGCGTATGATAAATGGTGCTCCAGCCAATCAGCTCCCAACTGTCATTTTTCAAACAGATGGGAGCTGATTGGCTGGAGCACCATTATCATACGCAACGAGTTTATTTTTGTGATAAAACTCATTGATAAATGAGGCCCCTTAATAATCGGTGAACTATTATTTGTGTGGCAGTGTGGTAATGCATTTCAAAATCCTTTCTACAGTGCACCCATAGCTTACACAGAGTGGTGGCAGCCATTTTGGGGTCTGAGCTGGGCACTATGGGAGCATAAGGCGGTCGCCTAGAATGCATGGTTTTAGAGGGCACCTAAAACATTGAAAGATTGACATAATGTCATTGTAGTTACTGCTCTCTGGGTGTAAACGCTCACCCTCCCAGTTGGTTGAGAATGGGGAAGAGAATGAAGGGGGGGATTTTTAATTTTTTTTGTTTTGTCCGGCCCTCTCCTCATTCCCATTTTCTATCCTTTTATAGCAGGTTGACGGAGGGGGCGGGTGTAAACCTGTGTGGGCACGTCACCTGCTTATTGCTCCCTCATGTCAGTGATATGGCAGCAGAGCAGCGTAAAGAGTAAGCAGTGCCGCAAATTGCAAAGATGGGGAAAATTGCGTTGTCCAGATATGCAACAGATTGGCCAGAGACTTCATTTGTGTGTGTGTGTCCTCATGGCATGTTTGCTGCCTATTTTACTAGTCATTCATCATCATGTCCTTGAATCGACTTTTATATTATTTTTTTTATCATTTATTAAATATCTTTTATTTATATAGTGCGTTGCTGGCAGGCCCTCACAGTGTCGGCACCCGCGCAGCCTGTACACATCGCCAACACATGGCCACCAGGAAAATGCCTATACTGGTGGCTGAACGCTGTCCTGGACCATGTTCTTCAAAAGTTAGAAGCTTGTAATTTATATAATTCTAGTAATAAAAAAATAAAAAAAAATTAGCAAGCCACACAAACCAAAGATATTATGTTATGCGGCCCAAATGACCGGCACATTATACACAGTGTGTGCCCAGCATAATATTTAAACAGTGGTGACCCCCCCAAAAAAAACAAGTTATGACTCCAGCCTCTGCCCCCATACAATGATTACACCAGGATTGCTCCTCATAATATTATTACGAACCACCGCACAGAACCCCACTAAGTTATTGCAGAGAAACGTGTGTCCCCACTATTGCATTGGTAACATTTTCGGAATCCTGCCCCTGTGCGTCTACCATTTGTTATCGCTCTGTTCCCACTCGCCAGCTTCAGAAGCTGAAAGGACATTGGATGTAAGATATTTTAAGCAGGGTGTCCACCTGTTGTTTACCCGTGACCTTATTGGGAGGCCCCTAATACTGTTAACCAGTGCTTAATTATTGCTGTTGGGCACAAGGCTTATGATTCTGGGATTTTGGCCCCATAATCTATAATGTTTAAAGATTATCATTAATCTTAATCAGCCTGTTATATGTTTTTGAATCCCACGTCTTTTTTGTTTATTTTTTCAAATCTACAAATTAAGCGACTGACTCTCGGTAGAGCTCACAGTACAACCCCCACCATTACATGAGTGAAGCAAAGTCGTAGGAAGGAAGACATCGGCCAGCGCTGGTGGACCCAACCAATCTGTCCCAGCAGCTATGACTGAGTGCGTGTGCGTGTGTGTAGGAACACAGTTTGTGATTGGCCAGTAAGTGCGGCCTGGCCTATTAAATCAGTTGTCCCATTACATGCACCGTCCTGGCTGTGGGTGTTGGTAATTGTTCGCCTGCTGTTACATTGGAGTCCGAGTGGGAGAACGTGAGGTAGTGTACATTAATAGCAGGTGACAAACCCCCTATAAGGTGTGCGCTTCGGCTACACCTAAAGGAGGCAGATATTTTTTTTGAGGGGGGGGCACGAACTTCCATATCAGCAGCATGATCTCATTTATTTATTTCCCCTCTGGAATGTTAAGATATCAGGGTTGATGTATCGAGCAGTAAATAGAGTGGGGAAATGGACTTTTGGATAAGTTGTCCATATCAACCAATCCGCTTTTACCTATCATTTTATAGAATGCACGTGATAAATGCTACCTGAAAGACGATTGGTTGCTATGGGTATCTTCTCCAATGGTCCATTCCCCATTCTCCTCAGTACATGATACATCTCTCACATCATGTAGTAGTAACGGATCACTTCTAGCAGAAAACAGACTGTGTGGGGGATATGTATCATGGAGTGAAAAGAGTGGGTACAGGAACCCCAAAGTACTTTTAGCTTTATAAACGAATTCTGGCCCAGATGACAAATCTGCCTTCAGTATGGATCTTGGAGGGTGCTGCTGGCATGGGACCAGTGCTGGGCATCCATCTGTTCTCTGCCAGTTCCTGAACTATACCCAGGCATCAGTCCACCACAAGGGGTTAAGAATGCTGTTTGTTTTAAACTACTTCATGGTATTTGAATAACTTCAATGGTATGCAGGGATTATGGGTCTCCTGCTGGTATATGAAGCTGGGCACACACGGTACCACTCTGCAACCTGGGCCAAGCAGCCCGGTCTCTTTATGGGGTCACCTTCCGACAGCATGTATCAAAATGTTTGCATTGATCAGATTGATTCCGATCAGGGCCATGTAACAGTGTAGCAGCATTCATTCCGCAATGGGAGAAGGGAATGGGGGGAATTCAATTGTTTATCACTGTGTTTATCAATCATACTGAATTCATATCTCCCGAATCTCCAGGGAAATCAAAGGCTCCCGGGTACAATATGAAAACTTTAATCCGTTCTTATTAGTGACAGAAAAGCTTTGGGGGGACATGAATGACAGTATTGTGTAGCTGTCCATGTGGAAAACACTTTTCATTAAGAACGCTGATCGATTGGCATTGTATTTGCTTTGTGTTATGTACCTTGTAGTTTTGGGTTCTCTTGTGCAGTTTAATTTTATGTTTTGTATGTGGTTTCTAAATCCATATTCATTTTCTGACTTTCCCGTCGCTTGGATTTCGGTGCAAAAATCATTTGGTGCGCAAGATTTATTGATTTATTTTTCAGTCTTTGGCAGTAGCGTCCCGATTATCTACCAAAAAATCCCAAATACACAAAAGCCACCTAGTTGGATGTAAGGTGGTCTCATTTGTGGCCGGCTTTTCCTTTTACCTGCATGTGAGTTTTGTGTTGCATTGAATGTGTTAAATCTGCCTGGCTGCCCTTGGCTATACGAGATGTCATTGTAAATGATGCTGGTGTCAGCCAGGTCTAATAAACAGTCACGATTACGCTTTTTTTTTTCTCGGCGCCAGGTTCTATGCGACTCTGCTTGTGCCGAGCATTTTTTTTTTGGCATATTTTGCATCCGAAAATGCTTCTTGGTCGCAACGCAATGCGACTAGGACGCACCAGGAGACTGCACTGATTAATGTGATATACGACGCTTGTATACCTGTGTGTGACTGAGTCTCTGAATCTGTATGCGAAGCGCCACGATGCAGCGGCCGCGGCTTTTTCCACGCAAAGTTCCGTAGTGCTTCATTTACAGACTCACACAGATATACAACCTGTGTCACATATAAAATGAATCAGTGCAGTCTGCAGATGCGTCTCCGTATGCATCACATTGCGACTAAGATGCATTTTACGGCCACACAAGATGCAAAAAAGATGCTGGGTGCAAGCAGTCATACGGGATCTGGCGGGTCACTCGCACCAGGCGCCTCGCGTCGCATGGCATTGTCGCTAGGTGTATGAGGACGCCTCTGTACATCCAATGTGCTCAGTATAGAAGGTGGCCTGATCCCTGTAATTATCATGTGCGTTACACCTGCTTTATCCGTGTTACACCAGCGGTGCCTCCTGTTCTCCTACACTATACCCTATACCCGGGGGGTATGAGAGAGACTGTGCCACAGCTGGGTACTTGGTGTGTGGACATTAATGGGTAGGGGTCATGGAGGGCACCTAACTCCTCATATCTATGCAAACAAGGGTGGCTTATACCTGTCATTTTATTTTTGTGTATAGACGCTATAAACACTATAAAAGGTTGGACAAAAAGATGATAAAATCCTGTTCGCTCTGGTGCCACCAACCTCTTATTATACGTGACAACAGTTATTTATATAGTGCGCACGTTCCGCTGACCTTTACAGACCATATTTAGGTGGAGATTTATCAAACCTTGTAAAGAGGACAAGTGCAGAAGTTTCCTATAATGACCAATCAGCTTCTACCTGTCAGTTATCAAGTCCCCGGTATAGAACAGGGGTGGGGAACCTTTTTTTCTGCTGAGGGCCATTTTGGTATATATAACATTATTTACAGGCCCTGTGCAGGCCACACCCCCTCCGTGTGATGACACATGGGGGCGGGGCCACAATTGCCAGGGATTACAGCAATGCCCGGATCATCATGAGGATGCTCCAGGGGGCTGTAAGGGCAGCGGTGTGACCATCTGAAGCGCCCTAAGGAAGCTCCAGGCGGCACTGCTGCATAGATTCTTGCTGCAGCGTGCCATTCTATGCACCCTGCTAGCCAGATGACGGCCAGACCAAATGATTCCATGGGCCTTATACAGCCCCAGGGCCCTCGGTTCCCCATCCCTGGTATAGCATATTGGCTAGTAGCTGATTGGTTGCTATGGGAAACTCCCCCATCTTCCCTCTTTAGAAGGTTTGATATATATTTTCTTTAGTCATTCACATCAGTCCCTGCCCTAGTAGAGCTTACAATCCATATTCCCTACCACGTGAACACACACACGTTTTGGAATTGCAGGAGGAAATGCACAAATATGGGGAGAGCATACAAACTACACACATAATGTAGCCTTGGTGGGAATTGAACTCAAGACCTCAGTGCTATGAGGCAACATGCTAACCATTCCTACCCACCCTGCTGCCCAACCATGTATCAACCTATGTGAAAACGTGAGTCTTTGCAGTCACTGATAAAGTGGAAGTAGAGGTTCTGTAGCAGATAAAATCTAATGTTATAAAGCGTATAAGGGGTGATGTAACAGGAAAAGGTATGAACGTGTATGTATGAACGTGTAGGAGGATTTACTATGAAGAAACCATTGCACAACTTTTACTGAGACCCCAGATGGAACTCTGACATTACATCTGTGAGGGGACCGTCGCTCGAGTTACACAGACGAAAAGGGGATTATGGGCAATTGATATCTCGGGGAGATAATATCACGACAAAGATAGATAATAACCAAATGGGGGGAGATAGTGAAGGAACAATCCACCTTCCACATTATGGGCGCGGTCTAGAGGTCTCCTGGCCGACCCTAGCTAGAAATTGGGCTACTCATCTGTATTTATTTAGGAAATGTAGAGTGTATTTTTCACCCACTAACATTGTATGGGCTTAAGCAATATATATGGGGAAGTGTCCTATGTAAGCAGCAGAGAGTAGTGTCTCAGGGCCTGAGATGAATGACGTTGCACTCACAGCTGCGATTTCGGACGCAGCGGATTTGCAAAAATATGCTAATGACTCAGACGCTGCCTTGTGTACAGGGATGCCCCCGTGTCTCAAATTTGCCACTTAGATACAAAAGACGCGACATCGGGAACATTGGTCACACCACTGAAGCTCTGAGTAAGCCCTATGGTGTCTCCGAATGTCCGTCTCAACTAAGACGTCGGGGGCCAGTCCAACTGCGAGCGACTTCGAAGCGGCTGACTAGAAGATGCCCAGAAACCTGTGGTGACATGTCTGTATTTTTGTAGCCACATTCTCCCTCAGCCCAGTTACCTGCCGCATTCTGTCACTACCTTGTCAGTCACCTTGCAAATAAATCCTCACTGTATCCGCTGTCGCTAATCAGATTGCTGCGCGTGCGCAGTGCGGCTGTGATGTGTACACAATTGTAAAAAAAAACACTTCACTGCTTCTATCATCGACATTACGTCCATTTCTGAATCAGGCCCTCGGTGGTGAACGACTAAGCAGCGCTGAAATAAATAATTGCACAAAATGGCTGCCGTGCAGCTCTGTCATCTTCCTGTATGAACATGACCACGTGTGGGATAAGGGATACTGATTTATCTCTTTCCAGCCCGCAGCATCACAAGTGACTGAAAGCCTTGTACCTATAGACATGGCTTGTAATTTGGAGAGGCTCCCCTTATCTGTTGCATACAGCTTGTCATTACAGCAGTAGTAATATAATCAGATACGTGTAATTACAGAGTCTCCGGGTTCACTAACTGAAAACATCCAGTCCTTCATTTGGCCCAAATATCAAAGGAAGCCATTGTTTTCTGCCTGCGCGTGGCACAATCGGCTCTGTGTTGTCCTTCTGGTCTTACCTCATGTTGACGTTTTCTTTTTCCCTCCATTGCAGATACTTCCCGATGATGCGTTTCTTCTCCTTTTATAATGGCGGCAACTCCCCTGCTTTCTCTACCTGGAGTGCGGTCCGAATAGCGAATACGTCCAATGCGACCCAGCCATATTGTTACAGTGGGCACGAGGGGAGTACAGTGCTGCAAGGTGTGTCGTTCGGTGGAATCCCCACAGTTTTGGTGCTAGATGTCGTTTGTTTTGTGGTAAGTTCTGTTAGTGGTTGCAGTGTTCTGCTTTATTCTGTTCCCAATCGTCAGTCCCCCGTGTAAAGGACATGGCCGCCTCTGTGGACGTTTTGGGCCTGATGCTGAGTTGGGATGTTAGTATTTGCATAGCGTAAAAATGGCAGATTTGTACTGCGCTTACCTCCACGAAAACGTTCCACGCACTACGTGTATGCAGATTTGCAGCATCTTATGTAAAAGGCTACGTGACACAGCTGGGGCGCAATTCTGGCAAGTTAGCCCGGATTTTAAAAGCGCCAATAATTTGAATGGAAAAAACAACTTGGTTTTGTCTTTTAAATTATAGCCACTTTAAACCGATGGGCTAACTCGCCGGAATTGTGTCTGTGCCTGCGTCTGGCTATTACATAAGGCCCTTAGGGCGGCATTCAGTTGTTTTCGCAGTCCGGATCACCCATCTAAAGTGACAGGAGATTAGGGGGCACTATTCAATTTATGCCCATTTTCGCGCTGATCGCTCCCATAGTGGTCAGGTTTAGTTGCGTAAAACGGGTACCTCCGACCAAAGTGCTGGGCACGATCGCGAAAAGTGCTGTTTGGGCGCCCAAACAGGTAACTTTTCACCCATTTCAGCTCGCACCCCCCTGGGGCTGCGAGCTGAAATGGTGCGCCGCCAGCTGATCGCGCCCGACAGGAGCAACAGTTGAATAGCTCCTGTCGGGCGCATAATGGGGCGAAACAATTGAATACCGCCCTTAGAGTGTTATACCTAGAAGATAATAAATGGTAATGACCAAGAAATCCAGGAATGGTGAGGGCAGGACAGAAATACTGGCTGCTTCTTACTGTCGGTAACTGCCCGTTACTGACATCCTGCTGCATCATAAGGCGTTTAGCTGCCACCCCCAGATTCCTACACCAGCACCTGGAACTGCTTACCTCCGGTTGTATGCGTGGTAACTCTGCTGCAACACTTCCTCCATGGTAGCGGCTTACTATGGATCAGGGCTGCTTTAGTAGCGAGCAGAGGGCGAGCTTGGAGATGCTCGCTCAGGACAGCGGGTTAACGGATATGCGCTTATTGGTTAGTCACAGGATACTTCGTGGATGCAGACGTCTTGGAAGCAAGTAGATGTTTATTACCTCCAATCAAATATCCTAAAATTATTATATTCTCAATTAAAGGTAATGACAACAGACAGAAATCCCCCAGATCTTAATCCGATCGAGTATGTGTGGGATGTGCTTTACAAACAAGTGTGAGCCATGGAGACCCCAACTCACAGCTTACCGGGCTTATAGGATGGGAAGCAATCGGGAAGCCGACTGCCTATATACCGGCAGCCGGCTTCCCGACTGTCTTATCCCGGCAAGGGTGAAATGCCGGGCGTCTAGATGTAGACGCCCGCATTTCCCCGACGCCTGGAGACCGGCGCCCGGCATCACGATCGTAGTGATGCCGGGCGCCGCGAACGGACAGCCGAGGGGGGGGGAGGGTTAGGTTTAGGGCTCCCGGGGGGGACTTAGGGTTAGGTACCCCCCGGGAGGGTTAGGGTTAGGCTAGGGGGAGGGAGGGTTAGGGTTAGGCACCCCCGGGGGGGGGACTTAGGGTTAGGCACCCCCCGGGAGGGTTAGGGTTAGGCTAGGGGGAGGGAGGGTTAGGGTTAGGCACCCCCGGGGGGGGACAGGGTTAGGTACCCCCCGGAAGGGTTAGGGTTAGGCTAGGGGGAGGGAGGGTTAGGGTTAGGCACCCCCGGGGGGGGACTTAGGGTTAGGCACCCCCGGGGGGGGACTTAGGGTTAGGCACCCCCGGGGGGGGACTTAGGGTTAGGCACCCCCGGGGGGGGACTTAGGGTTAGGCACCCCCGGGGGGGGACTTAGGGTTAGGCACCCCCGGGGGGGGACTTAGGGTTAGGCACCCCCGGGGGGGGACTTAGGGTTAGGCACCCCAGGGGGGGGACTTAGGTTTAGGTAGCGGGGAAGGGGGTGGTTAGGGTTAGGCACTTGGGGGGGAAGTTAGGGTTAGGCACCCCTAAGGAGGGTTAGGGGGGTTAGGTTAGTGGATACTTACCTATCCACGATCGGGATTTCCAGTGCTGTCGGGCTTCCGCTGCGTCGCACTCTGCTCCTGCCGGGCTGCCGCTGACGTGAATCGAACCGCCGGCCATGCGGCCGGCGGTATTTCATACCCATTCCTATAGGATCTGTTGCTGATAGTGCCAGATCCCACAGGACACCTTCAGAGGTCTTGTGTAGTCCATGCCTCGATGGGTCAGAGCTGTTTTGGTGGTACGATGGGGACCTGCACAATATTAGGCAGGTGGTTTTAATGTTCTGGCTGATCAGTGTACAGCTCATTATATACATGTCTGATACACAATACTGCAGCGGGTAACCCAGCCCCTGTCTCTTTAACCAATTCATCCTGATGGATGCAGTGTGAGCCTGGAGAGGTTTCGCACCTGGATGCATTGTATTCAGTGGCAGGGGGGCATGTTCCTTCCACATGTCAGTGAGCTGCCAGTGGGAAGAAGGCTGAATGTTTAATTGTAACTTGTAACTTGAATCTCGCCAATTTTTCGTTAGCGATAATCACCCAACGCGTTTCGTCAGTCACAACTTTTTCAGGGTTTTCTTGAACAGAAAATAAGGCGTCTTAGTATGGCTAGTTGAAATAAAAGCTATCGTAGAATGCGATCAATTTCCATCATTAATATCATAGATCTAATATTACATTTACAGCGATCACAATCACTAATATCCAATAATAAAGGTCAGTTGTATCACCCTTAACTTACTTATCTCACAACATAAAGGATATTCTCCAGATAGTTCAGCATTTGTTGTAGGCTTGCAGCCTGTACACGGACCCCCCGATTTAGGACTATACTTGAATCATGTTAAAATTACTTGATGGTAAGGACCTAGTTTTTAAATAGACCGGTATTAATAAATCTTTTATCCACACTGATACCTACATATATATATATATATATATGTATGTATATATGTATATGTACAAGTAATTTCTTACTTTAAGATTTTCCTCACAATTTCAGATTTAAGTCACAAATGAATCTTGTTGTCTCACAGGTTAGTAAGCTGCTACTGGACTCCTAGTTTGGGCACCTCTTGACAACTGGTGTAGTAATTACTTGGATATTGATGAAACCTAATTTATAAATGGTTAGATGTTAAATATCAATAGATATATATGTTTTGCAGGATATCCCCCCCAAAGCTGCCCCAAATATTAAGTACTGTCCAGATGTATGAATGGGGGATCCCAGCAGAAATTAGAGACATTGCCAGCAATGGCAGCTCCTAATCGCCTGCACCTGCGCCCAGCCAGCTCCTATCGCCTGCACCTGCGCCCAGCCAGCTCCTATCGCCTGCACCTGCGCCCAGCCAGCTCCTATCGCCTGCACCTGCGCCCAGCCAGCTCCTATCGCTCTATCTCTCCATTCTCTTGTGTCTGTGTTTTATTGCACTCCTGTACACTAATACTCTGGTACTTTGGGCTGTGTGGCGCTGCGGAATCTGTGACGCGGTATACAGAAATGATGATGATTGTAATTAATATACATATTTTCTTGTTCTATTTGCTGCACGCAATGCGCAGTGACACTTTTGTTGTTCTGTAAGTATTACTCTGTATTCGGTCTTATTTTGTCTGTACGGATAACTGCATAGTACCACTTCTCTTATTTTATTGTGGCTGCGAAATTCTCAGTATCTAATGTATTTTATACTGAGTGTGGGAGATATCGTTTTGCAGAATCTGGGGTTCTGAAAGATTTACATACCTCTCCTAAATGTGCAGATTCAGATGTAAAAGCTCTTTATGTATATGTGTGTGTCTGTGTGTATGTATGTGTATATATATATATATATATATATATATATATATATATAAATTGATTTTCTGTCCTTGTTTCAGCTGTTGCTGTTGACATTCTCCATCATTCGGAAGAAATTCTGGGATTATGGCCGCGTAGCGCTCGTGTACGATTCTGACAGGTATCTCATCCCATTCTGTATGTTCATTTCATTTAGATGGTTCCTTCCTCCGATAAAGACGTTTCTGATGGATACAGTCTCTTGGCTCACACACCGCAGGCAGCCGCAGTAATATTCCACGGTCCCCTCTGCTGCCGTCACCTCTCCCCCCCCCCCCCCCCTCCCGGTGTGACGCGCACCAGATACGAAAGTAGAGTAACGCTACCTGTAATGAGAAAGGGATATGCGGGGAAGATGGAGGCAGAGTTTGGGATTTTTAGGGATCATAAAAACTGTGGCGGTGCTTCGGATGGGCTGGAGCAGGCACGGTCACAGAACGTCTCCATGTACAGGTATTTATATGAGCCTGTTTCTTTGATAATTCCATTAGTTACATCCTATGGGCTTTCTGTGCTGGTTTTGGTTCGTCCCAGCCATGATTATTCCTGGCTCGTTGCAGTTCTGTCCTCCTTAATATTTACATGATCTGGAAGAACGCGGCTCCACAGAATCACCACCGTTATGTAGACGGTATTTTGCAGTTTCCAGTGGCCGCCTGGGATTTAGTGTGAATGTGCGGCTCCTCCCAGATGTAAAACCATTATTATTATTCACAGTTATTTATATAGCGCTGCGTATTCCATTTGTGCTTTATAATTTGGTAACAAGCAGTAATAAAACAAGGCTGGGTAATAACAGACACATAGAGGTAAGAGGGCCCTGCTCGCAGGCTTACACTCTATAGACCAAGCCACTGATTCTTGTCTTCCAGCCCTCAGTGCGTATTCCAGAGATCAGCTTCATTCAATGAGGAATTGGAAAGGGACAAGGTACGTGTAATATGTATGTATAGAGTGTCTGTGTGTGTGTATATAGGGAGAGATTTATCAAACCTGCGAAAAAGAACAAGTGAGGTGTTGCCCATAGCAACCAACCAGATCTAGCAATCGTTTATCTTGTACAATATATAAAATGGCAGTTAAATCTGATTGGTTGCTATGGGCAATACTTTGCTTTGTGTTATTTAGAAGGTTTGGTAAATCTGCCCCATAGTGTGTGTAGTATGGGGCGTTTATACTCTGCAGTATACATTGGGTGTCCCTCTGCAGGGCATCTGGGGTTAGGGAGCGGGTTCCCTGATAATAATGCACAGGATCTGTCTTGACATTCAGGGGGTGCTGTCACTGTGATACCTAAGGGCCGTATTCAATTAGCGTCGAAAACAAATGGTTTTCGCCAAATAAAACTCTAAAATTTTCACCAAAAAACAGGCAAAAATGGTAATTTAAAGGGCTCTGAAAGAAATCCCCACATTTTTAGGCAAAAATAGGGATTTTGCAATTTATTTATTTTTCCTCCTGGTTTGGAATGAAGAAAAGTTTTCTCCAGTTTTTTTCGCCTCTTGCCGTTTTCGCCTGTTTTTTGGCTAAAAACTGCTGTTTTTTACACTAATTGAATACGGCCCTAAGGTGCAATAGGTTACTCTGACATCTGTGGCTGTGGTCAGGGCGGTCACTGTTATACGGGGCACAGAGATCTGTACTGACTGTCAGGGAACCAGGCTCTGCCGATCCTCTGATGTCAGGAAATCGCTCATGGCTGCCTTTACCTGCCACAAACCGCACCCATGAATAGGAGGCTTACTGTAAGGGGGAGCCTCAGGACTTCAGCCACTTCCGGCTTCTGTGATCCTCTGCTGCATCCTGAGACGCAGCTCTGAATCATCTGCGTGAACATGGGTCATCTCAGTAACGCTCAGGTAACTCAGGATGGCCGGTGTTTTCACACTGCCGGGATCCAGTGAAGCTGCGTCGTAATACACAGACCCTGGCCTCGGCATGCCTACAGAACAGGGCTGACATGCCCCCCATTTTGTGAAACGTTCCACATCGCGCCCCCCCCCCAAACGGCTGCAGACTATCACTCACCTGACGTCCGCAGCCGCAACTACCTCCGATGACGCAGGACCTGATTTGCACATGCGCTGTTCATAACACATTCTTAACTGTCATGGTACAGACTGTGGGATCTATTTACTAAGCCTTGGATGGAGATAAAGCCCAACCAATCAGCTTCTAACTGCCATGTCACAGGCTGTGTTTGAAAAATGACAGGAGCTGATTGGTTGGTACTTTATCTCTCTCCAATGCTTGATACAACATAACATACAGCAACATTTAAAATAAAAGGAGAAAGTATCAGAATATAAACTTACATACGAGTTGTATAGTCTGCGCCAAGGAAATTGGCAGTGGCAGAATGGACAGCTCATCAATTTGACCGTGTGCTATCTAGTATACAGAGTATTTCACAATTTCCACTCAGAGGGTAGGGTATGTGCTAATAAGGGGGAGAGTATTTACCCTCGCTGTGAATTGTAGTTGAGCCAAAAATATTCCAAAATCTTGTACCTGTTCTATCTTCACTTGGACATTACACACAGACCGAACGCTCACTTTAACCAGTTAACTGACGATTTTTTGCCCCAGAAAACCGCTCAGAAATGGTCAGTTTTTTTATTACTTAATAAAGTTTTAAAATGATTATTTTTTTTAATAATATATTTCAATATTTTATCAATAAAAATGAATAATAATAAATGTATCTAGCGGGTGTTTTGCAACCTCCCCTGTTTCCATAGGCCCCATTGTAAAATAACTCCCCACCCCCTATCGGCAACATACCCCCCCCCCCCCCCAGGGGTCATAAATCATAATAATATCCCCCACACCCCATTAGTAGTAAACAAAAAAAATAAATCCTGTTTTCTAAACTAACCCTCCCTCCCCCTGTGAAAAGCCCATTCTTCTTTATCTTCGTTGATAAATCTGGGCCTAAATGTGCACCTAACACAAAAGTTATTAATCCTGTGGGGGACATCTTACTTTTGAGTTCTTTGCATTTAAACCTAGGTTACGCAATGGTACAATGTATACATGGATTCATTTGCTAGACATATTTGCAATGCATGTGCTTAAGGACCTGTTTTGTTCACTGACATTGAGGTGGGGCTGCGGTTGTGAAGTGGGGCACAGGTCATTCTCCTTCGCACTGTGTATTGTGTACATCGTCACACGCTTCTATTTGCATGTTAAGATAAACCCATTCTTATTAATTCCAGTTATCCGCCTGCAATCACGGTCCCTGGGACGTCTAACGTTTTTGTTGTTTTTTTCAGGGTTTTTGCTCCTGGATGTCCGCTGCTTTCCAAATGAGGTAAGCCCGTGCCCCACTTTTGGGGGGAGGTAGGTGGGAGTAATTGGCGCATGTCTCCCCTCCCGCTGACTAGTAGACTGGGCACTGCTGAACGTTGTGTAACATATTTGTCCCTCTGAACACAAAGAACAACGCTAAGGCTTTGTGAGTGCAATGGTGCATACACACAGTCAGATTTGACAGATGAACGATATTACCAACGATTGAACGATTTTTAACTGCATTAAAATGACTGAAATCGACCAAATCTGACTGCAAACACATTAGATGTCAGATATCATTATCTGACCATCGGGAACGCACATCGTTCATCGTTGAAGGCTCACATGTCAGATTTTCCTTCAGATATGAACGATTTTTAAAATCATTATCGGTCAGATCTGAAGGAAAATCTGACCGTGTGTATGCACCATTGCTTTGACGATGAAACTAAAATGCTATGCATTAAGGCCCAGATTTATCAATGAGTGATGTTCTTGTTATCATTCGTTGCTAATCTTAAATGGTCCTCCAGCCATGTCACATGTCTTGGAGCTCTCCAGCCTGATTATCCTATAAAGTTCTCCTGCTTCCACCTATGGTCTTGTGCACTCTCCTCCCTGCCTCCGCTGTCTGTTTGGTTCTCCGGGGGTGGCCCATCTGCTCTTAGTCAGCTGGATTTGTCTCCTATGGGTCCAGCACTGGCTACTGGCCTTGGCGTCCTCCCGAAGCGGGTCCGCCATTACTGCCGTCTCGGCCTGCTGTACAGCTCCTCTTCTGTGCTGGTTGTCCCGGGGCGCGTCTCAGGTGTTTCTCCCACAATTACTCCGTTCCCTCAGTGTTGTGGCTTTGCTCCGGCTCCTCTGGTGGTGTGTGAGCTAAGTCTTCCTCTCCTTCCTCCACATGCCGCCATCTTGTAACTGGTCTTGCCTCATCTGTACCAGCAAGCTCTTGAACTGCCTAGTCCCCTGCTCCTGAAAATGAAGGTACCTGGTGCTTGTGCACACTCCCTCCCTGGTGCTGTGCTGTATATACAGAAGGGGGACGATAATAGTGCTGCTGTTCCAAGCCCTTAGAGTCTCTAAAACGCTTGCTGCGCTGGGGGGAGGGGGGTTTGGGCTTGAGCAGCTTGTTCACCTTCATGTCCAGGTTACTAATATTATTTCTGTATAGCTCGGAGTTAGTATTAGGTCTGTATAGCTCGGAGTTAGTATTAGGTCTGTATAGCTCGGAGTTAGTATTAGGTCTGTATAGCTCGGAGTTAGTATTAGGTCTGTATAGCTCGGAGTTAGTATTAGGTCTGTATAGCTCGGAGTTAGTATTAGGCCTGTATAGCTCGGAGTTAGTATTAGGTCTGTATAGCTCAGAGTTAGTCTTAGGCCTGTATAGCTCAGAGTTAGTATTAGGTCTGTATAGCTCGGAGTTAGTATCAGGTCTGTATAGCTTGGAGTTAGTATTAGGTCTGTATAGCTCGGAGTTGGTATTGGGTCTGTATAGCTCGGAGTTAGTCTTAGGTCTGTATAGCTCGGAGTTAGTATTAGGTCTGTATAGCTCAGAGTTAGTCTTAGGTCTGTATAGCTCAGAGTTAGTCTTAGGTATGTATAGCTCGGAGTTAGTATTAGGCCTGTATAGCTCGGAGTTAGTCTTAGGTATGTATAGCTCGGAGTTAGTATTAGGCCTGTATAGCTCGGAGTTAGTATTAGGCCTGTATAGCTCGGAGTTAGTATTAGGTCTGTATAGCTCAGAGTTAGTTTCAGGTCTGTATAGCTCGGAGTTAGTCTTAGGTATGTATAGCTCGGAGTTAGTATTAGGCCTGTATAGCTCGGAGTTAGTATTAGGCCTGTATAGCTCGGAGTTAGTATTAGGTCTGTATAGCTCAGAGTTAGTTTCAGGTCTGTATAGCTCGGAGTTAGTATTAGGCCTGTATAGCTCAGCGTTAGTCTTAGGTCTGTATAGCTCGGCGTTAGTCTTAGGCCTGTATAGCTCGGAGTTAGTATTAGGCCTGTATAGCTCGGAGTTAGTATTAGGTCTGTATAGCTCGGAGTTGGTATTAGGCCTGTATAGCTCGGAGTTAGTATTAGGCCTGTATAGCTCGGAGTTGGTATTGGGTATGTATAGCTCGGAGTTAGTATTAGGTCTGTATAGCTCGGAGTTAGTATTAGGTCTGTATAGCTCGGAGTTAGTATTAGGTCTGTATAGCTCGGAGTTAGTATTAGGTCTGTATAGCTCTGAGTTAGTATTAGGTCTGTATAGCTCTGAGTTAGTATCAGGTCTGTATAGCTCTGAGTTAGTATCAGGTCTGTATAGCTCGGAGTTAGTATCAGGTCTGTATAGCTCGGAGTTAGTCTTAGGTCTGTATAGCTCGGAGTTAGTATTAGGTCTGTATAGCTCGGAGTTAGTATTAGGTCTGTATAGCTCGGAGTTAGTATCAGGTCTGTATAGCTTGGAGTTAGTATTAGGTCTGTATAGCTCGGAGTTGGTATTGGGTCTGTATAGCTCGGAGTTGGTATTAGGTCTGTATAGCTCGGAGTTAGTATTAGGTCTGTATAGCTCGGAGTTGGTATTGGGTATGTATAGCTCGGAGTTAGTATTAGGTCTGTATAGCTCGGAGTTAGTATTAGGTCTGTATAGCTCGGAGTTAGTATCAGGTCTGTATAGCTCGGAGTTAGTATCAGGTCTGTATAGCTCGGAGTTAGTCTTAGGTCTGTATAGCTCGGAGTTAGTATTAGGTCTGTATAGCTCGGAGTTGGTATTAGGTCTGTATAACTCGGACCTGGATGGTTCCTACATTCCCCTCTTGGCTGGGTTTGGGTAATGCATCCCTGACAAGTGATTTATGTACTGCAAAAGGCAGTGCCACCTTACATTTTATAGGGTTTGGGGCCTCTTGCAATTTCCAGAATTGCTCTGGACCCCTTAACCCCCCCTCCCTTCCTCACAACCACCCCCATTTTAAAATGTGTCTCTCTGTCTCGTGGGTGTCTCCGCTGCCTCAAACTGGGTAACGCTATACGATGTGTGACCCAGCGACGGTGCGATGTAATGTAACGATACATACTGCATGATTCGGTTTACGACGGCGCAATGTGACGCTACATGCTGCAAGTAACAGCACCGTATCGTTCATTGCATCGTCCCATCTACTGTGCAGAACAGCAGATGGGACGGTGCGATGAACGACCATCGTTAACGATGGATTGGACGTACTCTTTTTATGATGCGTCCGATCCCCGTCGGACCGATATATCGTATAGTGTGTACCAGGCTTAGGTTTTTCTTTCTTTCTCCGGGTATGATGATTTGTGTGTTCTCGTGGTGTTTTCTCTCCTTTATGTTTACATAGTGGTCATGCGCTATACAGTGCTCCTGGTGATTGTTCCCCATCATCCATATGTTGTATGTTTGTGCTTCTGATACTGTCACTAACTGACTTGTTTGTTTTGTAACTTTTTATTTGTTTTTGATTATAAAACGTTTCAACAAAAAAATACTCAATTTAATAAAAATAAAATAAATTCTGATAATGTAAGGTCTTTCCAAGGTAGGTGGGAACCCCCGTTATGCCCTCATAGTACCTATGGACCACCTCACCCTTCAATACAGAGCTGGGGCTTACAGGAACAAATGTAAAGACCTGGGGCCAATCTTCTTCATCTAAGCCTGTGTCAGCCAGTTACACTGTAGTTCTCCTGTTAAAGTTTAATAAACTTCATTGTGTTATCGGATGGTTGTGGTTTTTCTCTTTTAATCTAGTTCTCTCTATATAACGCCCACAGGACGGGCTTATAGAAGAGGGAGGGGCTTACACAGTTTATGATATTTAAAGTGCCGGAATCCTGTTGAGGTTCTATATCCCCATGGTATAGTGTCCCCCAGTGCAGTTCCCTGCAGATACTTGGAATGACTTGGATAGGTATCTCTTATATGTCATCATGCTGCAAAGGGGCGAATAAGAGCATGATGGAGATATTTAGCTAAGCTCTGATCATTTCATTCATTCCATGTATATAACACAGATACATAATCTATAGCCTCTGCCGTATATTAGTGTCATAAAATGGCTCTGTAGGAACGTAAAGAAAATCCAGGTAACGCTTGCTTTTCCTCCTCTTAGCGATGACGACATCTATGAGCGATGTGGAGAAGACGCCATTCACTACCTCTCCTTCCAGCGTCACATCATTTGCGCCCTGGTCATCGCCTGCGTCCTGTCTGTGGCCGTCATCCTGCCGGTCAACTTGTCTGGAAATTTGCTGGGTAATTATTTTCCGTAGGGCTATAGCCGGCTTGCGCTCCCTGTAACTGCTGGTTAGATCCCAGAGGCCGCCAATAACCGATGTTGGCGTCTCATATTGGGCGGGATGCATGACGCATTGCAATTTGCATGCGTTGCATCCCGCCACTCATCGCATGTATGCTGACGGTAATTACGCCATAATGCCTGAACACCAATGCAAAGGACCGCTCTCCCGGTAAGAGCTGTCCTTTGCCAGTGTGGGACTTCTCGGTCTACGACCCAGAAGTCCCTCTGGCGTCCTTCTGCGCGTGCTGTGCCGGGCGTTGCTGGGAGGAGTCCTCTCACATCTCTTTGCAATTAGAACCCCATAGGCTTCTGTAGGGTAACATTACTGCACCCCACCCATTGTGTAAAAAAATATTACCCAATAACGTTATTTAGGGAAAGATATATATCATGCCTTGGAGAGGGATAAAGTGTATTAGTTGCCCATAGCAACCAACAATCAGTTGATCGGCCAATATATCTGCCAGTGTGTACCCAGCATAACTGTCATTGCACAGACTGTGCTGGATACATGACAGTTCGGAGCTGATTGGTGGTTTTGGGTAACTTCTCTCTCCAAGGCTCGATGCATCTCCCCCTTAAATTAATTTGGATGTACAGTATTCACATAAAGGGGAGTCTGGTATCTTTATTATTATTATCAGTTATGTATATAGCGCACACATATTCCGCAGCGCTTTACATAGAATATTGCCCCAGTGGAGCTTACAATCTATATTCCCTAACACATGCACACACACATACACACACTAGGGGTAATTTTGTTAGGAGCCAATTAACCTACCAGTATATTTTTGGAGTGTGGGAGGAAACCCACGCAAGCACAGGGAGAATATACAAACTCCACACAGTTAGGGCCGTAGTGGGTATCGAACCAACGACCTCAGTGCTGTAAGGCAGTAACGCTAACCATTACACCATCTGTGCTGCCCGTATAAAGCCAACATTTGTACCTCACTGGAGCTTTTCCCTTCCACATTGTGCTCAGGCTGACCAGTCATTTATACGTACACAGCACATGTCATCTTGTACAGTTGCACGTGTTTGTCCCGTTGGGCATACATACAGTATTGGACTAGGCAGAGTAACACAATAGCTGAGGGGGGGTTACTTGGCCAGACTAAAGCCAAGGACACATTTGTAGTTGTGCTCTGCGCTTATGGCGCACAGAAGATCTTACAGAAATGTCATCATTCACGTTTGAAAATTGTCATTGTCCCGTACATGGGAACCATTGTATCCCTGTGCGGGTGGGCGGATATGACGTTCATCTGTTTTCTGTGTATAATCACTGTCGCTTTGTCTGATGGACAAATACTTTGCTTATGAAATAACGCTTTGATCCGTAACGCTTCTCCTTTATTCTTATTCTATATGTTGATTTGTAGGTTCTGTTTTTTTATTATATATTGTGTGTGTATAAATGTACATTATGTAAAATATTTTCTTTCATTTCCATCTTTTTTTTCTTTTTTTCGTATTTTAAGATGAAGATCCGATGAACTTCGGCAGAACAACGATAGCAAATTTGCAGCACCAGTGAGTACAGGCGGATATTCTTTATGTTCTGTGAATGTCGCTGGCAGACATAGGCCCCCATTTATTAACCAGTTTTATCATTCACAATGAGTGGTAAATGTCACTGTGTATGATAAATGGTGCTTCCAGCCAATCAGCTCCCAACTGTCATATTTCTAACAGATGACGGTTGGGAGCTGATTGGCTGGAGCACCATTTATAAATGAGGCCCCATAGTCTGTAGCAGTGTACATTTGGGGGCACAGCCGGCGCTGCTTGTGACCGGTTATAACGCGAGATGGATATGAAGTACATGATATGTGAGGAGTGCGGTGTATGAAATCGGTGCAGTAGATGTTATGTTAGGCCGGGGGACAGCTGAATGGGGACAGAGTATGGAGCCGCATGTTAGATGTGTGGGAGCGGAGAAATGCTGAGACCCATTGCGCCAGTCAGTTGTACGGCACAGCATTGTGTCTTTGTGTTTGCAGAGACAGCCTTCTGTGGCTCCACACCGTCATAGGCGTCATTTATCTCATCGCCATCGTCCTCCTCATGCGACATCATACATCTGCGATCAAGTACAAGGAGGAAAATACGGTAGGTGCAGAAAAGTCTGAGCGCGACCCCGCATACCCCCATTCACATCAGACCTTCTACAGAGGGCCGGTGCAGCTGTTGCCCGTAGCAACCAATCAGTTTGTAATATCATTCTATAGTATGTCCTAGTTAAATGATAGCTGTATTCTAATTGGTTGCTATGGTCAACGTCTCCACTCGTCCTCTTTAGAAGGTTTGATGCACCTTTCTCTATGTGACTTGTTTCCAAGTGGAGTAAGATCTCTTTTAAAGTGTTTCTATTGGCCGGTACTCCATAAGAAGTGTCGATGTGCCCAGTGGTCGCAGTCTATTAGGGAAGATGTCTCTTATAGCGCCTGTAAAGAAAGGTCCCTCTCTCTGCCCACTATTTGGCCTACACGGAGAACCCCCAAGTGTCCAGGCGTCCATAGCTTGTAGTTTAAGTTCTGGCCAAAATCCACATTGTAGGGGGATAGCGGTAAGGGGGGGCAGCAGTTCTGGGTAGGTGCCTTCGTGGGGCGCATAGGGTCTTTAATTGGAGTTTAGAGGGAATTGGTATGAAATACCACCGCCCGCATCGCCGGCGGTTCGATTCCCGGCAGCGGCAGCCCGACATCAGCAGAGATCCCAGCAGCGGAAGCCCGACAGCGCTGGAAATCCTCATCGTGGATAGGTAAGTATTGTCTAACCTATCCTAACCCTCCTTAGGGGTGCCTAACCCTAACCTCCCCCCCAAGTGCCTAACCCTAACCCCCCCCTTACCCGCTGCCTAACCCTAAGTCCCCCGGCGGGGTGTCTACATCTAGACGCCCGGCATTTTACCCTTGCCGGGATATGACAGTCGGGAAGCCGGTATATAGGCAGTCGGCTTCCCGATTGCATACCGTCTGGAGAGCTCCAGCACCATGCATTAATAGGAGGAGTAATGGGATGGGAGAGCAGGGGGATGTGATCTGTATATCATAGAGTAATGTAGCATTAAGTAAGAGTAGGTGCCGTGTAAAGTCTTGTATTTGGCCTTGTGGTATTTCCCAAACTTATTATATCTTTATATATATATTATAATATATTTATATTTGGATTGCCCATCTCTGAAATCCGACACTAGCAGAAGCCGCTATTGTTATCAATAGTTGATAAATAATGGAAAATGTTATGTATAAATAAAGGGAATGTCTGTGACATAATATAGGATTAATATGAAAATTTAAGACTAACCCTCTTCCTCTTCCTCCTCCTCCTTTTTCGGCAGGTGAAACAAACGCTGTTTGTGACAGGGCTTCCAAAGCAAGTTGACACAGAGACCATCAGCGGTCACTTCAGGTAGAGGCGAGGCTGTCAGTGCTTTGGCCTTTGATATAGTTACGGCCTCAGCGTAGCATTAAAGTTTTACTGAGCTGCTCGCTGAAACCGTACAAACCGCGCTGTGTGCAAAGCCTTACAGGGGGTATGCCAGCGCCGGCCAGTTATATTTAACTCATTAACATCTGACTAAACCTGGCACGTTTCTAAAAAAACTGGGTCTCCGCTAAGGGGACGGAGCAGGTTACTTATATTTTAGCTATTAAGGAATAGTTGCATATCGGTTCCCTGGCTAAATAATCTTTTATTATCCTGAACAGTTTTGAAACTCTTACTACAGAGACAGAGTTTGTGATCAGTTATGAAACCTCTGGAAGTGTTTAATGGTTTTACTTTTAGTTTTTCATTTAATAGGGACTATTGTGAGTCTTATTGCAGTACGTAGACATAATACATTCTGTGTGTACTTGCATACTGTATATACATACATACAATTAGCGCCTATACGCCATGTGGAGCAAGATGCCCGCCGTGAATGAGACGCTGCGAGACAAGTAGGGCACCATATTTTTCTTTCCATTTTTCCTCTTATTCGCTTCACAGACGCAGCAAATACTCACTCGCCGTGTACCAAACGCACAGGGCTGTGACTTTAACCACTCAGAAATTAGTTTTAAACACGTACAAATTCGCATGTGAAGCACAACGCAACCTGACGTGATAAAAATCTGCGGCCGCTGCATCGGAGCCCTCCTTACGCAGTTTCAGACTCAATCTCACACAGATGTACAAATGTCGTGCAGCAAATTGATCAGTACGAGCCAGCAATGTAGTTTTGTCGCTCTCCCAGTTTCATTTATGCGAATAAGACTCACACTTTGAAACCCCTGTATAATACACATTAAAACCTTCTTTGGGAAAATACGATATTTACATATTTTCAGTAGGATAGAAAGTAAATGATTACCTCAAAAAATCTGTTTTGTTCCGATGTACTAAGTGCACCCGTCGCGCACATTAGGTCTATTCTGTAGCTTTCCTATGAATACTGGGCCTGATTCAGAGCCGCTCGTAAGCGGCCGCTCGTTCGTTCCGAGCGATGTTTGCACAACTGCGCATACGTACGGATCATAATACGCATGCGCGAACCAGTCAGTGCGGCCGAAAATCGTTTGTTCGCTAAATAGCGAATGCCTGCTATTTTGAGTGACAGGAGGAGGCGTATGTGGGTGGTAACAGGGGAAGGTGCTTGAAAACGGGGAGTGGAGATCCGATCGCAGGCGTGCTTAAAGGTCAAAACGGGCGTTTTATGGGTGTGCATAATTAATACAGCAGCGTCATTGACCACGTCACTGGGTTATTTTATAGTCAGAACTGCTCGCAAGATTGCGGTAGGAAAAACCAACCACAAGAATAGCGAGCAGTTCATACGCTGGTCGATGTACTCGATTAATCTAATAAATAGCGGACATGACGTACGGTGCGAGCGGCCAGGGGGCGTAGTTTACCAAAAAACGACCGCATGTTTTGTTCGCTCATTCAGACCTAGAGGCATGAACAGACCGCAAAGAGCGAACGGTTCATTTGAATAGCCACCCCTATTTCCTGAACGAGCGAGCGCAAATAGCGTCCGGCTCTGAATCGGGCCCACAGCTTCCACCTTATTATATTACTGACCGGTCTTCAGTGGTGATTGTAGAAAGATGCTTCATTTAGTGCTTGGGGGGTTACTGCTAGGTGATCAGATGGCATAAGCTGCTTGTGTGTTTTATTGTAATGATTGATTCAACGTTTGTTCCTCTGCCAGTGAGGCCTATCCTACGTGTCGGGTGCTGGAGGTACAACTGTGCTATGACGTAGCCGACCTCATCCAGATCTCTGGCAAGAGGTACTGCAATCATACTCGACCAAACTTTACATTATACCACCATTATATATAGTAGTTATGTTACCCCATAGGGCGCCCGCAAAATAACATTGTAAGTAGTCACGACTGCTCCATGATGCGCTGTGATGTGGGTCTTCCTCCGTACGTCACAGCTGTGCGGAGGATTCTTTATATAGTTTCTGTAAGTTCCTGGGTTTCCTTTTAACCCCAGGATAAATCAGGACGCCCCAAGGCTCTTATAAATAATAAAGTCCTTTAGTTGCAGTCAGTCATCGTCGTAGGTATAAATGAGAGCAGACCGGCAGATATAGGGCATAGAAATATAACTCGCGTGCCGACCAACAACCAGGCCCGTGACGTAAAAATATAACTATACAAGCGTGGTGTCAATATATATTTCAACTTCAAACAAGATAATTAGCAATTAGATGTGCATAGTAATGATCAAATTATCGAACAGTTTAAATATATATAAAATATATATATATTTTTTTATTTGCAGGAAAAATGCAGAAAAGAGCCTGGCCTACTACAGGAAACTGTACGACAAGACCGGCGAGCGCTTTTTCATTAACCCCAAACCATGTGGGCACTTGTGCTGCTGCGTAACGCCGCATTGTCAGAGGGTAGGTACCGAGTTACCATGTTGTTGTTTTTTTAAGACTGCTCCAACTAGTGGTGAAATGGCGTACTGCAGCGCTGTTTTTACTGTATCTCGTGTCCTGCCCTTATGCTTAGATGCCCATTCAGAGCTGCACATAAGCTGCACGCACTACCAATGCTCCAGTAAGTTGAGCAGGTTTCTTTTTTGCAAGTGCGCATATTGCCGAAATTCCTAAAAACTCTACGGCGCATGCGTTACACATAGGCGCCGTGGTGATCGAGGCGGACCGTATCAGAGAGGTGGAGGAAAAGTTACGGGCGTTCCCGGGTGCTGACTGGGAGGTGGCTAATGGTGCACGCACAAATGGGCTGCACAGTGGGCGTGTTATGGGTGTATTGTGGGCGTGTCAACGAAAGGGGCTTTAATACACCACGGGCATAGGAGGCCATGGGCAGATGGAAAAGCTGAACTTGCCATAGGGCACACTAGTTGGTATTACAGCGTGCACAGGTGATAAAAGTGAGCGTCTCAGCCCGTGCACATTCATATACTCAGGGGGGGGAGTTTGTAGGATATTTGGATAAAGTCGCGGACGGACGACCGCCAATACACACCGAATCGGGGCCTAAAGGTAGCCGTGTTGGTAGGGATGGCAAAGGAAACGTTGAAATCCATCCCCGGTGTAGCAGTGGGTAGGTCCATGGCCAGGACGTTGATATGGAATTGGGAGGCTGGACTTTGGGAGGGCACAAGAAAAGGAGAAGTGGAGAGATGAGAATGAGGTTGGAGGTACGTGGTGGGTGAGGAGGAAGGAGGGACATGAGCATATGGTGAGGGGGGGTTACCCTGCCATTAGTGGTGATGGTGCCGGGAAGAGGAGATGGGAGTAAGATGTGAGGGGTAGAACCTGGGTGTACACCCAGAGAAGTGCGGAGGGTCGGGTAAGTCACCGTTCATGGGAGGGGAGTAAGAAGGGAGTGGTCAAGCTGAGACTTTGGAGAGAGGGACGATGACGGTGAGGGGTGGTGAGAAGGGCGATGAGGAGGGGGATCGGATCTTGAGGGGGCTGAATGGGCCAGTACAGGGCAGTGAAAGGGAGTAGCAGTGATTAGGGAGAACGCCAGGCTGGAGTGACGTAGTGAGTAAGTGCTCATACAGAACATGCACTAGAGAGTGTAAGGGGCTTTGGTAAGCCATAGTGAGTAACAGGATGTGTGATTGGGGAGAAGGGGGGAGAGGTAAGGAGGCATGGGTTGTAAGCTGTTCTGTAGGTGGCAGATAATGGGAACTCACGGGAGAGTTAGTAAATCCTATGTAAAGTGCGGGAGAGAGAGAAGAAAAGAATTCGGCAAATAGCGGCGTGGTGTTCCAGCGGCTCCAATCTATTAAATCAGAAGCTTTGTGCCGACTCCGGGGCTTTACCTGCACGGAGGCAAATTTAAAAAACAAAATACGTTTTTTGACATCTGTTACTGATGGATATAGAAATGACTGGGAAAGACAGTGACATTGGTGGGGAAAATTACTTGTACATGGTTTTTTTTTTTATACATCTGTAGATATAAATGATTTATGCCTCCTTTCCTGTACACCTGGCAGCTACATAATTACTTATTTTAACCCTTCGCACTCGCCCCCAGCAAGATGTTGAAATAGACTTATTGGGAATTTAATTGCACGCCGCACTGCGCGTATATAAACACACATACGATAGGCTGATGGCAGTTATAGGCTTGGAGCAGAAATCAGCCTCTCATATAATATCCTGCAAAGCCGCCGGAACGTTTCTGCACCCAGTGTACAATGGCTTAATCTGAGTTCCCAATATATTCAGTGACATTTTTGTAATCCCGTTCCATCTGTAATGCCTGTGCTCGCTCTATGAGGTCATTCCTACGCCGCAAAGGTTTTCTAACCGTTCTGTGATGCCTTATACTCTTAGGTGGAAGCTATGGAGTATTACAAAAATATGTCCGACTTGCTGGAGGAAAAATTTACGGCCAAGCTGGAGCGTTTCCGCAACGTGTCCATCGGAATTGCCTTTGTGACCTTTTCTGAAAAATCTATGGCAACCTTGTAAGTACTGGCCAGCAGCCGGGGAACCCTGCGAAGACCCCTATGTGGAGCAGTTACCGAGATCTTGTTGTTCCTTTGCAGCATCCTCAAAGACTTCAACGCCATCAAATGTCACGGGTGCGAGCTGGCCACCGAGCCGCAGCCGTCGAGGTTCAGCGGCGAGCTCGGCGTCTCCCACTGGTCTGTCACCTACGCCACCTACCCAGAGAATATTTCATGGTAAACAAGTCATTAATGTATTCAATTATTTGCATATCGTCTTGTTCTTGATTGGATAATGCTATTGTATTTTGCTTCAATAAAGAAAAGTATTTAAAAATATATATATATATTCAATTATACAAATGTGCACTAGTTAAATTTCCAGCTAGAACATTTTTCTATAGTACGCGTTTGGGGCTTCATTTGTTTTAATCTTTTTGATACATTTCTACTGTTTCCACCCAACACAGCAGCACTAGTGGCCCGTGTTACCCACTAATGAACAACTGCCGCTCAGCTGAGCGTCCTCTCCTCCCAACGGCTGGTCATCTACTTTGCCACGAGCAGTCCAATGTAGGATTCACCATCAATGGCGCTATCAGTACTTTTAGTCTATGGTAGAAAACCATTGACAGAAAACCATCAATGGGCGTCCATAGATTGTGCATGTGACAGAGGCTTAGCCAATTGGAGGAGAGCAGGGCTAAGGTGTAGTGTGACTCACAGCGACCAGCATCTCCAGACCTGCCCATTGATGGCGAGGAATCATTGGACCTGTGACAAAATCATCGACTGTCCTTAGCAAACCATCGAGATGATCACCCCTAGTCCAGTCAGAACCATAATCCTGGCCAGTCTAATATTCCTATCCCCCTCCACTCCAAGATTTTGCAGTAATAGTTTTTTATATTCTCTGAATTCTTGTCTGTTTTAAAGAAGTAGTGGTGACGTGCCACCGGCATTCCTCCCCGAGAGTGAGCGACAGGTCCTCTGGCTAACTTTTAGTAACTTGCACCACAGACCTCTGTTATCAACTGCCCTAGAAGCTTGGATGTGACCTCCCTCCTGGTAGAGCTAATGGAGGTTTGATCTTCTTCCTCTCTGGGGTTCTCATTGTCTCTTCCCAGCCTAATGGCGGCAAACTGGTAGCACAGGCTTTATATACGTTCCAAACGATCATACTAATTTAGGGGACACATCTTGGATATTGATAAGACTGATAGGCTGACCTAAGCGGTCTGACGCAGACAAGGTCTTGAACAAAGCGTATAGAGACCCGGTAATTTCACATGTAGAGAAAACCGCCAACCATATAAAACTGTGCGGCACACTTTGCGTTGCGCACATAAGCAGCGCTACGGCTGTATGCGGTATTGGGTGGCGGCGTGCAGCTAGTGGCATACTTACTGAGGACCCACAACACAAGCAGCCAGCAGACCTAATCATTCTTTCCAACGTGCGCCATTTATATTATTATAGCACTGAATATTAGCCCTTCTTGTTCAGCATGTCCTACTGCCCCCTACCATTATCTGGCTTTTATAATACAGCCCCAATGAATTGCCGATTGTTAAGTCACACAACTATCCAGCATATAATGGATCTCTCCAATTGTCCAGCATATTGCAAATCCCATACTAGCTATCAGCCAGGCAGTTTGGGTACAGTAGCGTGTTATAGTAAGCAGTATTCCTATTGGGCCATAATATTGTGGTTGCCTGTACAGAAAGCTCCTGATTGGCTGACTGACCAATCAGAATGAGCCATAGTTTGTCGTTATATAATAAGAGGTCAGGATTCTAGTACCTGCTCCCTGCTGGGTGCCAACGGCCGCACTATGAGGGTAAACGGGTGCAGGGCGGCTCACCAGAGGCAGGTTAGCTGGGTGCTGCTTAATGTGAAATCAGCGATGTATCTAGTAAGGGTATGAAGCTGTCCAATTAAATGTCAGTACTTAATAGTGTATCGTCATTTATATTCTTGTATCGGATCTTTATGGTGCTTGTTTCCCCTGTGCTTAGGGCGAATCTCTCGGTGCAGGGAATAAAATGGTGGGCCCGGGTCCTGGGGATTAATTTCTGCCTCTTCATCGTGCTCTTCTTCCTCACTACCCCGTCAATTATTATCACTACGATAGACAAATTCAACGTCACGAAGCCCATCTACTACCTGAATGTAAGTAGCGCTCGGCCTGAGACTTGGGGTTGGCAGTGGTGTAGTTACTGATCATGGGGAGACACCATAGAGAATTGTACAGATTATTTGTGCACCATGCTATAGAGGGCAGTGAGGACCAGGACAGCGGGCTTCAATCAATGTGTAATCATTCTATTTACGCCATAGTATTGTTATTTAATGCCCCACAATATTTTCCATAGTTGTCTTCAGTTCTTGATCCAACATAATCCAGTGAGTTAAAATAAAATTGGAAATTGACTCTTTATATGTTGTTTTATTCTATAATTGGGAAGTCGGGATGGTCATGTGTGCGGAGGATTGATTACATTTTTTTCTTCTTTCGCTGCTTAGTTTTGCTAAATCTGACAGTCGTCCAAAATCACCAAATTTGCACAAGTCTCCGCCTTATAAATGCGACCCCCCCCCCCCTTTGTCTGCCGTCCAGTGTTGTATGGGAAGGTGAGGAGTTGGGTGGGGGTGCTTCACACGGTTGCTATGGGATATATTTTATTCATAGTTCTACTGCTGGTGATCTATGTGCAATAAATTAGCAGCCATGGTAAAGGTGATATATGGTATCGTGTACAGAGCAACATAGAGAGCTTTATTGTACAGAGAGACAGCAGGGTGGGAGGAGAAATCGGCTGCCATAGTGAGCTGTGTTCTGGGATTAGATTGCAGCCACTAGGGGCAGTGCGGAGGGAGAATACGTCTGTAAAGCAGGATAATGAAGTAACTGTCCTACATCCTTACAGAACCCAGTTATCAGCCAGTTCTTCCCCACACTCCTCCTGTGGTCCTTCTCCGCGTTACTCCCCACCATCGTCTACTATTCCACCCTCTTCGAAGCTCACTGGACAAAGTAAGATATCACATTGACTGAAGCTGGTTAAACCTTATTGGGAAGTAAAAAACAGATATTAAGAAATCACTTTATTGAATTGTATAGTACAGACTTCCGTGGTGTACCCAGACACGTAAAGATAAATATGATAATAACGTACCCACGCTGTAATCCCCACTGGTGCGATCAGACTCTTGTTGTCAAATGGAGTCTGATGATTGAATCAAGGGAAAGGAAAAAAGAAGTCATAGACTCACATTAACTACATACAAGTGAGGTGGTGTCACACGAGCTGTTCACTCAGCAGGAAAAGAAAACTCTTTATTTCCGAGAGCTTTTCATGCCGGCAGGAAAAGCTCTGTCTATAAAGCTCTATATAACATCCTGGCAGTTTTTCAGTAGCTGTTCAACGGCGTATCTGACAGATGCAGGAGAAATGTGAAGCATTTTGCTTGAGCTGTTGTCCTGCTGGCCCTGAACACTGACACTGTTTATGGATTTTCAACAGCTGTCTGAGTATAAAATGTGCTCATGTGACACTCTCTTGGGAAACCCATTCAGTCATTCATAAACCCCACCCTAATGGAGTTACACCTAATGCTGTGAGCCAGGAATACCAACCACTGTGCCAGCCGTCAAGCACCATTCATTCATCAGCTTGATATATGCCCAGAGCTCTGCTCATTGTTATAGGAGAATCTCGGGATACCTATGATTCCAACTGCCCCCCCTACTTCCTTTAGATTAAAGTAACATTTTGTGAGTTAAACATTTTGGGTGAAATATACAAAGGGGCTCTGCTCTGCAAACCATGACACACGGAAGTCCTTCATTAGCCGGAATTGGCACATTATTATTATTGCTTTGTAGTGCCACATATGTACACAGCACTGTACAGAGGTCATATGTCATTCATCAGTCCCTGCCCCATTGGAACTTGCAATCTAATTCCCTACCATATAAGCCCACTCACACACTAGGGCCAATTAACCTACCTGGAGGAAACTCGCACAACAACGTGGAGTACATACAAACTCCACAGAGATAGGGCCAGGAATTGAGCTGATGGCATCAGGGCTATGAGACAGTAATACTAACCACTATGTTACCGTGCAACTCATATATTCTTTCTTTTTAATAAAACTGGGATTATTTTTTTTTTATTATTGTTACCAACATTCACAGATGCGGTATTTGCCGATCACACACATCCTCATTTCACAGCATTTTTACATACTTTCCATATTAGTGCTTTAACATTTACAGTTACAATGTTTAGTATTCATAACTATTTGTGCTACTTTTTACAGGTCTGCAGAAAACAGAATTATGATGCATAAACTGTACATCTTTCTGATTTTTATGGTGCTCATTTTGCCTTCACTTGGACTCACCAGGTTAGTGATATTTGGCATGTCTACTTTTGCCTGCTACCGTTACTGATTACCTGCCTGCCCCGCATTCAGCCTGCCTGCTGCCCCACATCCTCACTTCCCACTCTGCTTTCTGTCTTGCCTGCTTGCTGCCCCCCCTCTCCCCCTCTTCATTTTCTGTCTGCCTGATGTGCTTGCTGGTTACCTACCTGCCCCACTTTCTGTGTGCCTGCCTGCCCCGCGTTCAGCCTGCCTGATGTACTTGTGGTTACCTACCTGCCCCACTTTCTGTGTGCCTGCCTGCCCCGCGTCAGCCTGCCTGATGTGCTTGCTGGTTACCTACCTGCTCTGCTTTCTGCCTGCCTGCCCCGCGTTCAGCCTGCCTGATGTGCTTGCTTGTTACCTACCTGCTCCACTTTCTGTGTGCCTGCCTGCCCCGCGTTCAGCCTGCCTGATGTGCTTGCTGGTTACCTACCTGCTCTGCTTTCTGCCTGCCTGCCTGCCCCGAGTTCAGCCTGCCTGATGTGCTTGCTTGTTACCTACCTGCTCCACTTTCTGTGTGCCTGCCTGCCCCGCGTTCAGCCTGCCTGATGTGCTTGCTGGTTACCTACCTGCCCCACTTTCTGTGTGCCTGCCTGCCCCGCATTCAGCCTGCCTGCTGCCCCACATCCTCACTTCCCACTCTGCTTTCTGTCTTGCCTGCTTGCTGCCCCCCCCTCCCCCTCTTCATTTTCTGCCTGCCTGATGTGCTTGCTGGTTACCTACTTGCCCCACTTTCTGTGTGCCTGCCTGCCTACACCCGCTTTCTGCCTGCTACCCACCCCTTGCTTTCTGCCTGCCTACAACCGCTTTCTGCCTGCTACTCACCCC